>VXAC01006218.1:959343-1084006 GCA_013399225.1 Rhipidura dahli
TTTTTTTTTTAAGGTGATAATGTCAGGCCTGATGATTTCACTTATTACCCCTAACCTCTTGCATTAGGAAGTTCTGGGAAGCAGTTCCTTATGTAGCATTGTATCAGCTTTAATCATACTCCTCTTTTCTGTGCTGAAGTAAAAGTCTACTGGATTCAACTCACACCTCTGACCATCTCTGCTCCTCTTACCTTGTCTTTTTTATTCTATTAGCTCATTTTCAAGGCAGGATAACAAGAATGGCATATTGTGTTTGAGAAGTCAGAAACATAATTATTTATACAGCTGTATACTGCTTTCAGTTTTGCTTGCTGCACCTCTACTGGTTAAAAGGAATCTATGTGCTTTCCATGACTGTCTTTGAGCACTGATCAGCTCTCACTCCTGCATGATGACAATCCATTCAAATGCCACCACTCAGGATACAGAATTACTTTGCATTTACTCATTTATTTTGTGTGAAAGTAATTTATAAATTAAAAAAAAAAAAAAAGAATGCAAACAAACAAAAAAAAGATAGAAGAAAAGAAAGCCTTCCTCCTCCCTTGTTGGCCAAAACTACTACAGAGATCTCAAGTCGAAGAAATTGAGCATTGGATCAATTGCAAAATATAACTAAAACCAACAAATACCACTGAAATGGTGTTGTTATCTCCAGACCGAGGATCCTTAAAGCAAACTAGGTTTCTATTTTAGACAGAAACAATCCTATCTCAAAACAAAAGGAGACCTTAGATCACTACTTGAACTCTTCCAACATAACCTTATCAGAAAATTGTACATCTGGATGTGTATTTTGTAGTACAAAATCATTTTTCTTTAGAAAAGGCTGTTTCTGACAGTGGATGTTAGTTTGGTGAGGACAGTGAGAACTCAGACCTTTAAAGTTCTTATTTCAGGTAGGTGACCCCTTAACAATCTGCTGAAGTCTCTTAACACAGTGTAAACATTTTTCTTTCATGGCTTGTTCACAGAATTAGTAATTTAAATTATTTTGCTATTAAGGGTCATGTATCTCAGTTGCATTTTAATATTCTGTTTTCCTACCATATATTTAGAAGGAACATTTTTTCATTGTACTTGGATTTCCTTTTTCCCCCCTCCTACTCCTAACAATAATCCAAACCCTTTTCTATAGGCAGGAAAGCACAATTCTGTGGTCCCCTCAGAATTCCAGTCTTCATACTTAGGGGTAATAAGAAATGCTATGTGGCTTATTTTTCAGACACCAAAAATAGAGTCATAGGTCATCTAAATTCTTAAGGTTAAAGAAGGTTAGCAGAAAACATGGGCTGAAAATCAGCTCATCAGAAAAGACAATGGGGTCAGATTCCAGCTGTAATGAATATTTGGATTTATAAGTTCTGTAGTCTTTGTTAGGGTCTGGGTAATTGCAATACCTTGGTTTAATTGCAATGTGTAATACAAAAACATCCCTCCCTTAGTGCATCAGCTGTACTGTCACTGCAGATCCCATATCAGAGTATAAAACACATTCTGGATCCTGCAAGCAATGCAAAGTTTTCTCTGCTGTGAATTTGTGACTTCACACAACCAACAGGAGAGATGAGTGGCATGCTCTCATCTCCTCAAAGAATAAACCCCTTGCAAAATAAGCAAATTAAGAAAGGACCCAAGGACCCTTCAAAAGCACAATTTTTGTGCACCAGCTGCAGGAAAACATAACTTCAGAAAAAGGTACAAAATAGCTGAAGGGTTTAGAGACACATAATAGCCCTGTAAATTTTCATAATGAATAAAAAATGTTTTTCTGTACCTCCCACACAGTGTTTTGCTAATGTCTTGTTGAATCTCTTAGAATTCTACATTTTGCACAATTTAAATAGAATCCTCTCATGGAAAAGACAAACACAACCTGGGAACTACAGAAAAAATAATTACACTAAAAATCTGCACTAATAATCATATTGATAACTCTAAGTCAAACAGATGAGAAATTATCTTGCTATTGTAAGCAATTAACAACACATGAAGCTTTCTCATACCAAAGCTATAAATTTTTGTATAATTCCACATAGTTTTTAAAATTATATCTTCAGAACATGTAATTTGGCCTTCACACTTGCCAAGTTTTTCCTGTGTCTTTACAAGTCTAATACATTCAAGGCTACAAGATGCTGAAAAATTAGTACAGTAATATTCTCTGTCTGCAGAGACACAGACAACTCTAGTGACATGATCAAAAATTAAACCAAAACAAAATGAAACAAAACATTATATTGCAAACCAGTGCACATATGGTCAAGTAATACACTGTGCTTAAATCATTACTGCAGCACTCAGCATACACAGACCTCATCATCTCTGTTGCCAGTTCTTTAGTTGACCCTCACCAATTCCTCCCCAGCTACACTGATACAGCAAAAGATTTAGAAAGGGGACATTTATCAGACTTCACCATTGTTAGAGAAAATATTGAGAAACAGTGTTAAAACAGTCTCTAAACATTCATACAGGTTAATAAACTGATTTACACCAAGCTAACTGCAGATCACAGCTTCAGAAACTGCTGTGTGCTAATGGTTGGCAGGTAAATGATTCCCTAATCTGATTTAGTCTGTTTCACTGTGCATTTATTCCCCAGAATATCAAATTACCTCAGGGACTACTTATCAATATACAGCTCCTAATCGAAGCACTTGCTCAACATCTGAGATACATGTTGCTCATACAGAAATATATGAAACACATGGAGATAAATAACCTTTCAATAATGTAATAATAATGGTCTTTAAGTACAACATTCTATTACAAGTGCACTCTAAAATTAGGCAGGTTTGATAACATAGCATGTTTAAAATATTCTTTCATGTTCAACATTGAAAAAATATGTACATTGCAATGCCATTTGAAAGTGAAAAAAGGTAGTTTTACATCCTTTTTATTATCACCATTATAAATGCAAGGTTATAGTAAAATAAACAGTATGTTATTTTCTGTTAAATGTTTGCCTTACTTTCCAAAATTTTTATAGGAAAAAACATTTCCTTGATAACCTCCACAAAGGACTCTGGGTAGATAAAGAGGGTACTCGTTGCATACAGTTTAGATACATACTATTAAAAATATGAAAGAATGAACATGCTGGACAGAAATGGGCTATGGGTGACTTTGAGGCTACATTCCCAATTCAAATCCTCTCCTTCTCAACTTTAACAGATTCTTGAGTGCCACAGAGGCCCATTGTACTAGGAAGCATTAGACAAAAGGAAGGCTTGTGCTCCAGAAGCACGGGCCAGACCTTGAAGCTTTTTATGATAACAAGAGTATTTCAGGTCTGTTGATCCTTACAGGAGAACAAGTCTAAACTAAATCAAGTACTGAAGAAACCACCATCACTTCCTGATTTCCTACAAATGAACTCTGCTTTAAAATATAAGACACTTTCCATTAAAGAAAAATATAAAATACATGAATAAAAAGAAAAAAACCCATAACTGATGGTTGTGGTATGGAAGAAAATACCTTCAAAACACATTTAAATCACTACTGAAAACCTGTCTGAGAAGTTTATTTGCACTGAAACTTTGGAAGTTAGTTATATTTGTCTCTCATCATGGATTTGTGCAGCAGAGACGATGAACACTGTGGTACATTATATTTAACTTTTAAAGCTCTACATTTAGAAAAAAAAATTATTATCTCAAGGTCAACATTTACATGACTACAATGCAGCTGCCAGTTTATAGTGCAAGTGGATGAGCCATGCTACACTTCCCAGTAAAGTATTTGCTTTGCTCTTTTTGTAAGCTTATATTAAAAATGTCAATAACACAACACAAAAGTAAGAAAAAAAACAACAGAAGAAATGAAAAGCTTCACCATAGAATATTTGGGATTTTACTTGATAGCAAAACAATGCAGATGAAGGAACAAAATTGTAAATTGCACTCTAATTTTGGGCAAAATTATGATAGACAGGCAAAAAAAAGATTGTTCAGCATTAGGCAATTTAAAACTAGGCTGTGCACAATTTTCCTCCTTATCTTGGCAGAGAAAACGGTAATAAACATGCAATTACAAATATTAGTGAAATACATTTTTCTTCAAAAGACAGTTGTATTATATTTGCTTACAAATATGTTAAAATTTTTCAGTCTTTTTCAGCAATTATATGACACAGAGTGTTAAGGATTCAATGCAAAGAAGAAATTGCTATTTAGAGAGAATATTTTTTTGCAGGCAGCAGACCATCATCCCTTTTGAAGGGCTGTAATAATAGTGAAGATGAAATTACAATTTGAAAAAATACCATGTAGTCCCATTAAATGTTTGAATTATTTCAAAAAGCACAACTGTCTCACCTGGGATGCCTCTTTTGGTTTTTTCTTTTTCTTTTCGTGTGTGTGATGTTTTGGTCCCTTAAATCAGTATCTGAAGCACTGCCCTTTTGTGTACTGTTAATCAGCCTCTTTGACCAGTGTAATGTGAATTCAGAGCATTAAATTTCCTTCAGGGATTCCACACTAGCATAAGTGAGTTCACAAATTGCCCAGTAGGGTCTTATCCATAAGATACTGTGCACCTGTAATTTCTAGTCCTTTCATTGGAGCTGGGGGAAGTGTTCAGTAGTCCATTCAGAGCTTCAGTGTACTTATGAGATCCAGCTAATTTTTTGGCTGGTCACAGCTGGCTGTAATTTAAAATAACAGGAGTCTCACAGCATCCTGCTGAATGCCAAAACCGAAACGAGGATGTTCAGTTTTCACAGTCCCAGTCTCAAATACTGTCCCAGATTCTCCCAGGAACAATACCTCTGCATCCAATTATCTTCATATTTCAGCTCAGAATGGAAACCAAAATATCCTTTTGGACACCTCCTGCACTTTGAGGATATTAATATGTTTCCCATCTTCCAGGACAGTAAGAAACTAGTACCAAATCAAACACCTAAACACAACCAAATGGACTGCTTGCTGCAACAGCATAGCTACAGCTTGTGGTCCAGATTCTAATCCTGGATACACATAAAATACAAGACTGCAGAAAATTTTCATCAGTGAAAAGTGAATACCTTGGGAAATGGAAGGCAACCAATTTCTTTCTCATTATGTGTTCATTTCCTAATTTGCAAGGGATAAGTTTTGTCTTCTTTGTAAAGCCTTGCTGGAAATAACAGGATTTGCACAGGTACAAATGAGGGCAAGATGTGTCCAATTATTTTAGGCTTTGAAATTAAAAAAAGGAATTACTACTGGATTGCTATGACCCTTCATTTTGCATAACTACCAGCCTATCATCCTTTTGTTTAACAGAGTTTTTCTTCTTTCATTGTAAGCACTCATCATTGATTTGCAGTCAGATGACTAGAAATGCATAATTTTCATTCTAGAGGGGAACTCTGCACTCTCTCAACTTAGGTAAAGATGAGGAGAATTAGAGATGTACACTCCCTTTAGCATGGTTTATCTTTCATTTTTCTAACAGCAGTTACTTTTTTTGTTTAGTTCAGGAGGATAATAAAGCTTCAGAAGATGCAGGTCAGCTGTGATCAGAGCCCTTTGCTCCTTCCACACTCCCATCTCCAATTTCATGGAATTGGCATTGTCTAATGGGAAAAAAATATTAGATGGAATAACCAACAGAAGGGTAAACAGTGTTTAAAGAGCTGGTATGTTTTAAGCACACATCCCCACTTTGAAGATCTTCTAACAAAGTTCTGAAGCTTTCTGAAGGTGTTTAGCTCTGATTAGAACAGAAGGTTTTTGGCAACAATGCCAAAACTGATGATATTTATGAGTCTTGTATAGTATCATAGATGCACAAACTGACCTGAAATATTCAAAAAGGCAAACAGTCCCATCTAAGGTCTAATGAGCAAATGCAATAATGGTATGAATTGCTTTTCTAAATCCTCCCTTAAAGAACACGACAACAAATCATTCTGCTATCATTTACTTTGCGGACTCCAGAAAGCAGAATATGTTACTTTTTCTCCTTTCTTCTGTGGCTGACAGAAGTGAGTGGAGAAAGAAATATCTTGAATGTTACTCTAAGATAGGAAAAGCTGAGTGAATTATTGTCTCACAGTAAATTGTACTTGCACCAAAATTGTTAGGAAAAAGGAATAACTGCTTTTTGGGATGACTTGCCTGTTCAGGCTACTGTGCTTGCCAGTTTGACTCTCACCCTCCATATCTTCATACAGTTTTTTTTCTCAGTTGGATATCTTGGGAAGCAATGCATCCCAACAAGGAGAAAATGGTGCAAAAATGTCAGGAGACCTTCATGGAGGGTTAAGGAGCTTCTGAGCAAACTCTGAGTGAGCAAAGATTTTAGAAGATTGAAACAAGGGCAGGTGACCTGATAAGTATAAAGGATAACTGTGTGGGAAGCTAGGGATAAGGTTAAGGAAGTCAAGGCCCAGTTAGAATTGAGTCTGGCCATAAATATCAAGGATTACAGGAAGGGCTTCTATAGAGATGTTGCAAACAAAAGGAAGATGAGACATAATGTAGGCCCTCTATGGAAGGAAATGGAGAATGTGGCTACCTTGGACAAAGAGAAAGAGGTTCTCAATGACTTCTACATCTCAATATTGCATGGCAAGTGCTCTAGCCAGTCCAGCCCAGTTGGGAAAGGCAACTGCAGAGACTGGGAGAATGAAGACCCTAAGCCTTCTGTAGGAGAGGATCAGGTCTGAGACCATCTAAGGAACCTGAATGTGCAGAAGTCCATGACACCTGATGAAATTCATCTGTGGTTCCTGAGGGAGCTGACAGACAAAATTGCTAAGCCACTATCTATCATTTTTGAAAAATTGTGGCAGTCTGTTAAAGTCCCTGATGACTGGAAAACAGGAAATAAAACTCCCATTTTTAAAAATGTGAAGGTAGAAGGCCTGGGGAATGACAGACTGGTCAGTCTCACCTCTGTGGTAGGCAAGATCATGGAGCAGATTCTCCTGGAAACTAGACTGGGGCACATGGAAAACAAAGAGGTGGTTGGTAACAGCCAACGTGGCTTTCCAAAGGGGAAATCAGGCCTGACTAATTTGGTGACCTTCTCTGATGGGGCCACAGCACTGGGGGATGGGGCAGAGGAACTGACATCATCTACCTGGACTCATGCAAAGTGTCTGACACTGTCCTGTGTGACATCCTTGTCTCCACACTGAAGATATGGACTTGGTGGGTGGACCACTTGGGGATAAAGAACTGGCTGGGTGGCTGCACACAAAGAGTTGTGGTCATCGGCTCATTGTCCCCAGGGAGAGCAGTGACCAGTGGTGTCCCTCAGGGTCGGTCCTGGGGCTGATGCTGTTCCTGGTCCCATTGGTGACACGGACAGGGGGATCGAGGGCACCCTTGGCAAGGTCACCGAGCTGTGTGGGGGGAAGGGATGGCATCCAGGGGCACCTGGACAGGCTGGAGACCTGGGCCTGTGCAAACCTCCTGAGGTTCAACAAAGCCAAGCACAGGGTCCTGCACATGGGTCAGGGCAGCCCCAGGCACACCCACAGGCTGAGAAATTTTGAGAGCAGCCCTGTGGAGAAGGACTTGGGGCTGATGGCTGATGAAAAACTCAGTGTGAGCCAGCAGTGTGGGCTCACAGCCCAGAAAGCCAATGGAACCCTGGGCTGCATCCAAAGCAGTGTGGCCAGCAGGTCAAAGGAGGTGATTCTCCCCCTCTGCTCTGCTCTGGTGAGACCCCACCTGGAGTATCCAGGCTGCATCCAGCCCTGGGGTCCTCAGTGTAAAAGGACATGGAACTGCTGGGAGGGACACAAAGCTGATTAGAGACTGGAGCACCCTCCCTACACAGACAATCTGATCTGGGGCCGTTCAGCCTGGACAAGAGAAGGTTACATGGACACCTCATAGCAAACTTCCAGTATCTGAAGGGGCCTACAGGGAAGCTGGAGGGGACCCTTCCTCAGGAACTGTAGTGATAGGACAAGGACTAATGGGCACAAATTGAAGGAGGGGAAATTTATGTTTGGTATTAGGAAGAAAGTCTTTACTGTGAGGGTAGTGAGACACTGGAACAGGTTGCCCAGGGAGGTGGTGGATGCTCTATCCCTGGAAGTCTTCAAAGCCAGGTTGGACAAGGCCTTGAGCAACATGACCCCGTGGGAGATGTTCCTTTCCATGGCAGGGGTGGTTGGGACTAGATGATAAGGTCCGTTCCAACCCAAATCATTCTATGATTCTATGATCTTGTTTGGTTTCCATTTTCCCTGTTTGCCACAACTGTAGTTAATTATCAGTAGCTATTTGTCACACACTGTACAGGAATAGCTATTGTAGCTGAAGGAAATTAATAATAAAACAGGAGAGAAAGTACAGGACAATATCATCTAGAACAGTATATGAATTTGTCTCTGTGAATTTCTGACTGTGTCCGTTCCCAGGGAACAGCAATTCATTGAATACTTCTGCATCTACTCCTTTTTAGATAACATTTATTAAGAAGACAAAAAAAAAAGAAAAAAAGAAGCAAACATTGGTTATGTTTTCTGGAAGCTAGCACGTACAGATTTGTCTGAGTTGTTACTTCAGGTGTCCCAACCCCAAAAATACCTGCAAAAACACTGAAATAAAAGCCCATACCTTATCCTTCTGTTTCATCTTCTTCCTTTTCTTATGCCAATTAATTTCTTCTGTCACAGCTCAGCACTTCCCAATACAAACATTATTTATTATACCAGCCTGCCTTCATTCACCTTCTCGATGCAGTGTGGCCAATTAAACGATGATTCCCAAGGAAAATAAAAGATGGGGTATCTGAAGATAACAGCACAGTCTATATCATTTGGACCTTCATGTATCAGCCATAGCTGAGGGACTTATTTATTTTTTCTGTTCTTATTTCCTCAAGGTTATAGATTCCTTCAGTAAAGTCTCCATAACCTGTGCCTTAAATTGGATGAACTGGACTGAGCATACTGAAAAATCATTAAAAAGTAGCATCATCTCTTTCAAATATTTTTGAAATTTACAAGTGCTTACTGTAGTTCTGAGTTCTGAGTTCAGCTGACAATACAAAAAGCAAGTACCTACCACTTTTTGTCAAAGGCAGGAAGATAAAATCTAGTGATGCCTTGAACAGCGATCAGAGGAATGCAAGTCTGAGACAATCTAATACTTGGGTTTGTTTTTTGAAGAAAGGGACTTATTCTGAAAGAGTACAAGAAACATCATTAAAGAAATTAGTTGGATATCCAGGATGAAAATTCCTTCTCTTGTGCTTTGTACTGTTTCATTTGGTGCTTTAGAAATACTTTTTTTGTAATAATATCTAGAGGAAAGATTAAAAAAACCATTAGCCATGTAAGCTGTGGGGATAAGGTCAACAATAGATCAGGAGCTACAAACAGAACTGCAGTGAGGATAATTGACTTGTAAGAAGTGAAGAACCTGCATTAAGGCTGTGAGCTCATGTTTGTAATGTTCCCTCCCCAACACTCTCACAGTGACATACAGGACTCACTTTAACAGAATTTGTACACTTTCAGAGTGTACCTGTGTCTGTCAGTCCCTCCTTCACACTCATGTGTCGGGCTGCAGGAAATAATTCATCAGATTCCCAGAGGGAAGGTCAGGACTGCACTTTACAGGATGACTGTTGAACACTTTCTTCTGTCAATGCTGGTGGCTCTCCAAGCTGCTGACTCACTTTGTCTTTTCCTACCCACCCTGCATGTTTACAGCCCCACTCCACCAACCAATGCCTCTTTGAGCAGGCTTAGAGGGGAAGAAAAAATACCATCATGGGGGGAAGTCATTACCTTCCCTCTTCACTTTCTTCATAGGAGGAGGGGGCTCCACACAGAAAATGCACCACTAACCTGTGCTTCATATTAAATCTATGCTATAGTTTAGTTGAGAAAAATCTTGCTTTTAAAAATCAAACAAATATTTGCTCTATTTATTTATTTATTTTCTATTTATTCATTTTCTATTCCCATAAATTCTGCTCTCAAAATAATTCAGACCAGCATTTTTTAAAAGTAAGGAATTTTTTACCTGGGCTTCAGCTGAAACATTCAGAAACATTGACTCAGAAGGTGGACACCAGTGGTAAAGATGCTCACATTTTGTGATCAAATTATTAATTTTATCTTCAAACAGAAGAAAGAAGAAAAGCTGGACAAGTGTAGAGAAATAAAGCATGAATAGTGCCTCTCTTAATTGTTCAACCCAAAGGATTACATAGTGTTCCATTAGAAGGGTCAATTCACACCACTGGCACTGGTAGACCTGACAAATTTGACATAAATATCTGATCTCTGTCACTGAAGCTCCTGCAGATGAACACTGTCATTTATACTGAATTACCTTTAATGCAGGCATTCCTTTTCTGAGAGCACTATCCAGAAATTTCTAGGGGTATAACTGGAGATATCAAAAACAAAATCAGAAGTAACATGACAGGAGGAAAGGATTTTATTTATTACATATATCTTTAACTAAATAAAGAGCTGTTGAACCCCATGCTGCTGCAGATGTCTCTGTTCATTCTAACAGACTCTCTTGTACCTACTCAGTACAGCAAAGGGCTCAAATTTCCAGCAGGAGGTTTGTAAGCACACAGTGCAAATCGTGCACTGATTGACATAAAAACTCCTAAGGAATGGTCTTATTTAATTGAAGTCTTGAAACAAAAAAATAATTTGAGCTTTCTGGAGAGCACTGCATCACCTTTAGAAATGCACACTCTGGGCTTGTTCTCTGCCCAATAACATGAATGGCCTGGGCCTGATTCTCATTATAATCAGAGCAGAAGATCCAGACCAGACACCAGCTAGACTGGCTCACACTGAGCAGGACTTTGAAGAAAGAAATAACTGGAAAAAACCCAGGCTCTTCCATAGGCAAGCCTTTCAACCTTAAATGCAGTAATTAGAAAGCATTTGTGTCAAATCAATTTGAGAACAGAAGCAAATACCCCAGATTCTGCTAACTTCAATCATATGAGTTGCTTTTTCAGGGGGCTCAGCCTAGTCCCTGCTCTCCAGACCAGCTATGGATTTTTCTCTCCTGTATGGCTGCTTCCATATTAGCATTTCCTAAGGGCCTACAAAACTGCTTCATTTCATCTGAACATATCACAATCCCTTTAGTACATCTCTATTTGGAGAGCATGTTGCAGCTTAGCTCTCTTTTTTCTCTTGAACTGCTCACATAGCACTGCTGGAGACAGTGATAACTGCTGTTCTTCTTCTAGACAAAAAAATGAAAACCAATGCCCCCCCAAGAAACCCCCACATATGTAGTTTAATTACTATTTGAAGCAGAAAAAGTGGAAAGTTGTTTTTCTTGCATCTGATGATGGCTCTGTGTGTCTTGCAATTTTACAGTAAGACAGACCCTGTGTGCACTTCCAAAGATTACAACAGTTTAAACACAACAGGAAGCTTCACAGGGAAAAATAAATAAAATTACTAGCTACCATCAATGTGTGGTAATTTATAGTTCCAAACAACAACCCTAACTACTGCTAGCAGCTTGTAAATTGGAATGGATTACTAAATTTCACATTTTCCTTGTGACATGTTTTTTTTTTTTTTTTGTGGAGTGAGTGGAATCATAAGGGCAATATTTGTTACTATGAAATGCATCAAAAAAACTGTGCATACTTTTTACCATGGCACTAACATAACTGAGTGTACTAAATTATGCCACATAGTGAACTAATAAGCAGTAGCACTACCTGAAACTGCCATAAACTCATAGCTGAAAGCTCAAAACTTTCAGTGGTTACTGAGAGTGAACATACAAAATTGGATGTCAGCGCTGATGCTGCACAAATGCCCATTCACCTGCTCACTCACTTCCCTTCCTCAACAGGACCTGGGGAGAAAATCAGATGTAAAAGCTCATGGATCAAAACAAAGACAGGATGATCCCTTATCAAAACAGACTCAACCTGGGGAAAGCTAGTTTGTTGTCAGTTAAATAGGTTTGGGTGGTCAGAAACAAAGAGAAGAAATGAAACAACTTCCCACCGTCCTGCCATTTGCTTTCCCAGGCTCAATATCACTTCTTCACTCCCAGCTCTCTACTTCTTCTCCCTTGAGCAGTGCAGGGAGACAAAGAAAGGGCTTTATGGTCAGTCCAGAACAGAGACGCTCTCTGCTGTTCCTTGAGGGCACATCCACCTGTCCCACAGGGTCTCTTCCAGGGCTGAAGTGTCACCCCTGTTGGGATCTCTCCTGCATTCCATCCCTCCTTCTACTCTCCTCTCGGGGCTTTCAGTGGAACAACTGACCTGCAATACATGACCTGCAGGCAATATAGCCAATCCCACACACATCCACCCAGTTAATCAACATGGGTGAACAGCTACGGACCAACTTTGGTCCTACTATTTACTGGTCTTATGCTGAGTGGAAAAATCCTTGCCTTCCTTATACATAACTCCTAGTAGTATTATAGTTCCAGCCTTAAACATCTGTGAATTCATCATCCTGCACATCAGAAACAGGATGCTTTGGCAGGCAGGCTAGAAGGGGTTGGCTGCTCTCCCTGCAAGACTCCCAATGCTGTCCTCGTCAGCAGCAGTGCAGCATGCACCCCAATTAACAGGCAGATAGGAATTGTACAGCAGGATCTGGAAAAGCACTAAAGACCTCAGGAATGGGCATAGATAATCCCAGTGTCCTCCAAGACCCACTGCATGAGCATGTGAAGAAGTGAAGTGCCTTCATGGGCTCAGTAGGTAAGAAATTCATGAACAGGGCAGGCACCCAAAGAAGTTACTGCCCGTATTTGGTATCTGTGTGAGCCTCCCTCCTCTTGCAGGAATGGAAGTTGCATGATAATTCTGATAAATGGAAGTGCAGTTGTGGTGGGTAGCTCATAACAGTGCATCATCATCATCATCATCATCAAACCTGCTTGTGTTTTAAAGAGGTTCTACACAAGCTGCTATGAAAGAAAAACATGGTCTAGTTTTAATAGTAAAATAGACTCTGTGTAGAAAAGATGATAGTAAAGTTCCTGCCAATAACACAGCACATTAGTCAAGAATATTTATCCAGCTCCAAATATTTCACACTCTTTCAATTTAAACTGATAATTATTGCAAGAAATCAGGCCTGTTTCTCATACTATTTTGTTATAAATTTGTTATTTTCTCCCAAAGCAGCAACAAATGTCATGTTCTGCACAAACAAAATGTTTTAAATTGCTCTCTCAGATCAAATCTCCAGATTTTCATTTTGGTTGTACCTAATGGAGTATATTTAGAAAAAACTTGGAAGTGTTTTTTCAATCTACTAACAGATTCTGGTCAGGACTAATCAGAATTCAGATATCATTCTTACAAATTATTCTTCTTGATCCAGACCCCACAGGACACTTGAATTTTGATTTTCAAGTTCTGCAGGCAGGTGTTTAAATATGTGCTTCCATCTGTGTCTGAAAGTGCTCTGGCCTTGAGTACATGGCAAAATTTTTTATCCATCTCATGCTTTTATCCTTTATCAGACTGAACAAATTTTATGTTCCTGTTCCTAGATGTTCTGAAGGAAGACTTATTCTCAAAACATGCCTTCTGGATCAGACTTCTGCAGATAACCCAGTAATTCCCACCACTTAATAAAAACAAAAAAAAACCAGGCAGGTGAGAACTCTAGGGAAAAGAAGTTATTTTACATAAAAAGCCCGTGATTAGAACATTTCTTTGGGAGAAGTAGGACCTGAAATAAAGTTCTTTTTCTGCTTGCAAAGACACACACCTCTTTCAAGGTCCATTAGCCTGGCTGTGCTATCTGGTGGCTATACAGGTTGATGGCACAAAATCCATCCTCTCGTGGATTTCCTCACAAACAGAAGAGAATTCATAGTCCCTTGTGCTACACATAGTACAAGAAAGAGCTTGACAAAGTAGCCTATTGATTAGAATGGTCATCTGGAAAGGGAGGTTTGTGGCTGAAATTTCTGCTCCAAAGAACAGTAATTTAATCAATGGCTGTGTCAAGTAATAGGGAAGATATGGGTAGGACTGGAATGGGTTTCCCCCTCTTTTTCCTTCCAGATCTTGCTGGAACCAGAACTCTGAACTTTTGACTGTTAATCAAGTCAAACTAAATTTGCAGCCAATGGACCAATTCTCTACTTGACTAAAAAGTTCAAACGTTGGGATCCAAGGTTGCCTGGTCTTCCTCTCCACATATCTTTAGAGATGGCTGCCAAGAGTAGCACAGTATTAACATAAATGGCATTTATATGGCAAATATACACTTTCATGAGCTACATGCAGGTAAAATAAATCAAGTGTTTTGAAGACTGAAGATCTCCTTGGATTTGTAAAATTCTAAGACCTATGAAATCTCTTAAAAACCAAGGAAACAAAAATAGTTATTCTATTGTTGCTTGTTTCTAGGATAGTTGGGAGAATTTCAGAAGAAATCCTAGCTTTAGCTGAACATATGGTTCAGTTACACAGTTTATACCATAATGAAGCACAAATAGAAATGCTTGTGTGACACTTTTACGAACAAACTGGCTTGAAAATTTTGAGCGCAGCATTTTATTGATTGAATGACACAATGAGTTCTAGCATCCCTCTACATTGCCAATGGATAATTATGATTATTATGAGGAGCATGCTTTGACTGAGAAGTGAACTGAGTCTCTGTTTTCTATAGCTCTGAAAGACTACTTCCCTCTAGAGGCCATATTCAGAAGCACAAAACAGTTTTATATCACAATTTTCATTTTGCCTTCAAAAAAAAAAATTAAACTTGATATGAATTATACCTTTCACCATCCAATACAATTAAGAGGAGACAACATCCCTAGAATTAAGAAGTTCTTCAAGCAGAATATGGGATTCATACAGCCAAGTACATCCATTTTAAAGCCACCGGAACAAATCCTTAAACAACCAGATGCAGAGAAAACCCATTTTGCCAAACTTTCAGGCTGAATTCCACAGATCATTACCCACTATCACAAGAACATAAAAAAGTGACTTGTGAGGGCTTAAATCATGCATATATTATTTCCAAATTACATATTGTCAATTCCATTCCCTCCAGGGGGAAAAAAAAAAAGGAGACAAGAAAAGAATAAGAAAAAAAACATGCTAATCTTATGAAATCAGGTTTTCTCAAATGATTTTCACTGAATAAGCAGAACTGTTAAATATTTTAATTTGAACATTTAAAAAGTGTGGCCCTACTCATAGTTTAACATGCAGCATATTCCACGCACATCTTTATCCATTTTCTCACAGGTTGTTCCAGAAAGCTCACACTTATGTTACCAATAGGAAGTGCTAATTAACTGCTTTTTCAGACTACTCTTAAACAGAGGAAGTTTAGATAGAATATCCACAAATTTAAAAAGCAACCCAAAAGTCAAAGACCAGAAACTGCACCCTGTGTTCCCTACTCCGTCTGTACATGCCTCAGAAGGCAGGGTGGAAACCCTTTGATCTGCCACTCATATCTTTTGTCACTTGTGTAAATGCAGCAACCCTTTGAGAAATTCAGTGTCCACAGCTGGAGCAATCTCAGGAGGAATCTGCTGGAGGAATCTCTGGAGACACAGTTTTGTCATCTTGCCTCTCTTTTCTGGTTCAGAGCCATTTTGTCAGACATGCAGGTGTAGGTTTCTTCCTGCTTTTATAGAGTGACTGCCAGGGACCCAGGTTTTTCCTTCCCATTCCTCTTCAAGCTTTGTTTCCCAGTTCTTTCCACACAGCCCTTGCCCAGAGCCACATCCTTCCCAAAGCTGTTGAGCCTAATGTCTCCCTCACCCTGTGCCTTTTACTGCTGTGCATTCCAGTCAGATTCTTTCTTCCACTCTGTATTCCCTGCATACCAAACTGTCCCACTGAATTCGATTGCGATTTGACCATGTATCTTCTCTGCCAGCCATCAGATCTTTGCTGGAGGAGAGAGGGCATCCAGATGATGCCCTTGGTGGAGCCAACAGTGTAAGCCTACAATTTAAACAAACCACAAGCACTGCCTTTTAATCTAAGAGTCTTTTTAGCATTTGGATTGCTCACGTGAGCTCCATGGAGCACCTGCTCCCAAGTCCATGAACAAAGCATCCGGTCAGCTGCTTTCCTCAACATCCTGTCCTGTTTCTTAAAACTCTCCCTTGCATATTACCAAAATCCTTTCCCCTTCTGCAAATATATGCTGTTTAGTTTCAACTTTTCTAGATATCCAAGAGGAAAAGATTCATATAGTGATAAAGAGAGGCAGCAGTTTCTGAACACAGTCAGTTTCTCCCTAAGGATAAAGCTAGAGATTAGAGATGATTAGCTAAACTCTCTCATTGCTTAAAATTACCTCCCCTTCTGTCAGACATTTATGGATGAAGGTAGAAAACACAGATTTGTTTAAATGAAATGATTTCCCTTAATTTTTTTTTTTTTTTTGTGTCTAGAAATCTCCCTTCAGTTTCCCCAGCAAAAAGCAAGGCTTCTCAAGGTGAATCCAGGTAATTTGTGTTGATTCAAGACCTCTCTTCTACAACATTTATTTTCTTTATGACCATCTTTCAGCTCAATGTTTGTTCTAAAGAGTCCTTTGACAAAAATTCCTCCTCAAGCTTAGCACCTTGAACACCTTCCTGCACTTTCTTACCATTCTGCAGCCTGCACTCCAAGGTCCCATCTGTGTTTCTGTCTGGTGACTATCCTTACTCCTTTTTTCTCTCTTTCCTCTGAAAGACAGGAAAACTCACCTCCCTACTTCCAGTGATCTCCCTACATGATTCATTGCTGATCGAAGTGTTTTCATTAAAACCAAGCACAGTAACACAAGGCCAGGAACATATGCTGGCAAAAGCATTTTAACAGTCATTTAAATAGCATCACTATACAAAGCTTGCAGTAAAACCAAACTGTACAAACATAAATCATATGGAAAACCTTGCCAAAACACAGTGCTGGTTTTCTCTGCTTCCACCTGCACAGGAAATTCTGTTCTGTTTTGAAATCTTGGCCGGAGGCCTCACAGGATGAGGCTGGAGTATCCCCAGCAAGTGGTAGGGGAAGGAGCATGCTCAGTGGTGGCAATACAAAAAAAAAAAAATTTCTGAGTCTACTAAGCAAAGAATTTTTCAGCAAACTATAATTCACCAGCACCTAAGCAAACTATGACAGGAACAAATGAACACCTTGATAAGCAAGCAAAATTCGATTCTGAAATGCATGTATGTATTAAAGCTTTCCAGTGAAGTAGGTGTGACAGCTCATCATGGATATGATGAGTTATGCTAATATTACTGTCAAAAACAAACCAAAAGCCCAACAATGGAACTGTTCAGACAGCATGAAAGAAACCTCACAGCCTAATAGTTAGAGTTTGATAAAATCATAGTGTTAAAAGTTCGCTTATTTTTTTATGGGCAGCTGCAGACTTCACCAGCTGTGCCATCTGAAATATTCTTGCTTTAGACCATCCCATCTGTGAATGGGCACCCATGACCCGGATCAATTATAGTTCACTAGAGCCTGATATATAAACTTGCTGACTGAAACGTGGCCACTTCAACTGGCAACACTTGAAGCATTTAGTTAATAAGAAGCATGAATCAAAACTAAATTTATGCAATTCTCTCCAGTCCACGGGATGCAGTCTCATGAAATTCGAGCTGGGCATTGTGTGTTGCATCATATGAAGAGTCCTCCATGCGGGAGCTGGGCCTCTTTACACTGAGTACCCTGAAAAACAACGGTGACAAAACATATTCTGAATAAAAATCAACACTTATTTACTAAACCACAGATAATTAATGCCTCAAAGCAATGCCTAGTATTATTTTTCCCCTCTCTCCTGCCTTTCCTATGAAGTAACTATAAGGATTCTCTTTATTTAAGTTACTAGGTAAGTTACTAATTAGAAGCTGCTCTTCAGCCAACTAAGAAGAGGCAGAAACAGCTTTTCCAGTTAGTTAGATACACTTAGGTGAGCCACAGAGAAAGGCATACGTTCATTTTCAATTGCTTCCTTTAGATTTTCAGAAATACTCTAATTTAGTTCTCAGAAAAAGAAAATTAGGCACACACAGAACATTATTCACTGTTTTGTTCCTCTTAGGGGTCATCTTTGGTATCAAGGACACTAAGAAGGACAAGGTAGTCTTGATATGGCACTATTGTTTCATGGGCCATGGCACTATAAAGGCAGTAGTGTCTTCTAATTGATTACTGGTAGTACATCTTTCCAATTGCAGCTTTGAAAACAGGATTGATGACAGCAGGGATGATTTAAGTCAGCTTTTACCACAGCTTACGGAGAAAAGGTTGACAAGAAATTATTTGAGGTGTAGAAGGCTGAACTCAATCAGACAGTTTCATTTTCTTGCTATTTGCTTTGACAGCTGTAGTTCAGGCATCTGGTTTGTGTTGCTCATTACATTTGTTTGTCCTTCTAATTTTGCTGGTATTAACAACTTCATGATCCAAAAATACTGACTTGGTTAATGGTATTTTTTCCATGTATAAAAAAGCATTTTCTTGTTCAGAAAAAGCATCCAGACAGACTTTCATTCTACTTCTGCAGAAAGGTACAGTACATATGGAAATGGGTGTTAATTTTGTGAGGCAGATTAGGCTCTGCATCTGTCATGATATATCTGGAATAAAAACAAACTCTACTCTTGCTGAAGTTCCAGTAGCCTGACTACTGAAAATTCAAGTAGTGAGGAATATTTTTTGTCTGGTTGGTTTTGTTTTTGTGTTTCATTATGAGGTGTAGTTTTTTAAAAACATTAACTGTGCTTGCACAGCAAGGTAATTGAAATTCATTGACTCTCTCCTAAATGAGTCCTGACACATCAAAATCAAATTCATATGAATGAACTTCCACAGGAAACGGTGACACATAGTAGTTGGTGTCCCAGACTGAGTGATTGGTGATCAGAAATACAGGATATGAAGATAAGTGAACCTGTGAGTCAACACAAGCACAAAGACTACCACTGCCAGCTTGCTCTGAGCTGAAGTCAAAGGTCCAGCTCAGCCACACAAGCAGCACTAAAGCAGCAGAAATCCCCTTGGTGGATGTTTTTTTCGGTCCTCTCTGGGATGCTCTGCTCAGTAGGTCTTTCTGGGGTTTCCACAAGTATATTTTTAAGCTCTCAGCTGTCACTTCTCACCCCACTAGTTGGTTTTCCCATAAAATCAACTGTCTGTCCTTGATTTCATTTTTCTTCTTTTCATTCCTGTTCCAGGAGACCTTTGCTAAATGTTGGACAAACATACAGCCCATGTAGTAAAATGAAAATATGTCCAAGTCTGGGGGACCCAAACCTTCCAAGAATTGTTTTGCTTTTACTTACTTTTTACACGGCACAAGGATTTCAGTGTGCTACCTGCTGTTTTTCTTGGTCTCAGGTCTCTTGTAATGGTTTGTCACTTAAACAAATCATGGAGTAGTTTAGATGCAATTTAAAGGTAAAATTCTTCCCTGTCCAGAGGTACCTAATTTACAAAAAAACCCCAAACAGCTGGGATGAAGAAATGTATGAAAGTCAAGTACAATGTCTCAGATTTGAACACAGGGTTTGGTCTTCCTCTCTCTCTTGCTTGCTGTCTTTCATTTCAGTGTAGGACAAAATGGACATTAGTAGCAAAGAAAAGAATGGAAAAGAAATGAATTGCATATTTTGATTTTAATTCCATTTAAGTAAATTGCTGTATGTTTGACCTTTCTTTTATTCATGGAATAATAATTAACTTTAAATTCTTCAATTATTTCAAAAACTTAAAATTGTTCCCTTTTCCAGATTAAATAAAACAAGTTATTGTCTTCTAAGAAAATACCCTGGGATGACCTAATGCTATAATTACATAGAAAACAAGTATAATACAAAATACTGCTAGAGTTTTACTAATTCAGTTATGAAAGAAATGAAAGATGCATTAAAAGGTACTTTAAAAATTCATTGTAATTCTTTCAGTCTGTTATAATTTTGGCATCCTCTCTGAGTGAAAGTAGACCTTCACTGTATGAGGCTAAGAAACAACTTCATCTTGCATTGGAGTTTTTGTTGAAACCTGAAGTTGGAGGCAGGATCTTTAAGAGAAGTAATGGATGTTTTAGAAATTTCAGTTATAATAAGGAGAGAGAGCGTCTAATTTTAAACTTCCACCAGATATTGTGGGTTTGTAGGTCCAATAGGAACCCTCCACCTTACTTTTGGAGGATTGGAAATAGAGAATTAAGAGGGAGAGAGCTATTTGTAATAGCCAAGACAAATAGTACATGTGTACAGTGCCACAGAAACAGAGCTGAACACTGTCTAAGAGACAGAGCAACACTTCTGTGTAGATGTAGAAGGCTGTTTTCCTCTCTAAAGCAAAATCACCAAAGGGGAAATAAATCATTTCAAACAGGACTTCAGGCATAAGTTATATAGCTATACCACCTTGTTAAAAGTTGTAGAAGAGATCTAGACAGATCCTAATCTCCTTCTTAAAAGGAGCTATCATGGGTCTCGGTGGAGACCTCCACCTCTGACTCAAAAGACCACAGGTTTTGCTTATGAGAAAGTGAGATGGCAAGTATTAATTGCCTTGGCCTGCAGGGAATACAATATCAGCTTGAACAAGAGATAACAGGGTGCATCTCTTGAAATGAAGGGACATGAACACCTCTGTAGTGTCTTCTCCCAGTTCATAAACATAGCATCCAGCAGCTTGAACTGCAGTAGGTATCCTTCATCCGAGCTATCACCTCCACTATGCACAGGTTAAAACTCCAAGCTGTGTCATGCAGACACCACAGAAATCTCTCTTCATCTAAAGCACCTCATAGGCATTGGCCAGGGCATGTCACAGGAGAAGGTCCATCAGCATCCTCTCTAAGAGTCTCCCTGGAACAGAACAGCAGTCACCGGGCACGACCCTGGCAAGATCACTGTAATATTAATTATCCTGCCTAAATGACAATTAAATGCCAAAATATGGTCATGGTTATTAAGAGAAATATGGCAGACTTTCCTCAGTAGGCTAATGAAATAGCACACAACATGAAGTCCTCAGCAGCCTTAGTAACTGTCCTTTCCAGCTTTGCATGTAGAAATTGTATCTTCTCTAGTGAGTTGATGTGGAAGCAAGAACTACTCCAATCCTCCAGAAACACCAGCCCCAGCAAATCTGGGTCTCTTGTCCCAAGGTCAAGTCTGGATTTAACTGAAAGCATTTTCACTGCCCATTTGGCTTCTTTCTCCTGTCTTCTAGCAGGTATGAAACACTGGACAATCACAATAGCAACATTTTAAAGCCAGTTTGTACAGATATAAATGGCTACCCCATGTTCAAAAGTCATTCTTTTTGAACATCCAAGGTCATGCTGGCTGGGCTTGAGGAGAAAAAAATATTTTTCCATGCAATTAAAACTTAAAGAGGAAAAAAAGCAACCCCTGAAATACCTGTTATTCCAGATGTGTAATCTGCTTGCATTTTAAAATAAATAATTTGCTTTTCCAAAATTAAAAAAAAAAAACCCTGTAGACTATTAAAAGCCATCTGCAAAATTCCTTGACTCCAGCTGCTATTTATATAAGCAAACAAGTTTAAAAGGTTCATCTTTGCATGAAGGATGCACACTGCATGGTTCTCCATAACTCAGCTCATCCTTGACACTACCCATGGGCTCTTGAGTCAATGGGGCAAGGCTGGAGAAGAAAGCTTCATTAGCTGCTTTGACTCTATGAGAGTTAATTACTCTGAAAGAGTTTGAGTGTGGAAGAACAGAACAGGGCAAGCAAAGCACTTACAGTGGAGATTTTCATTCCATTATTATGCTTTGCTGGTGTTGCTTTGCTCTTCAAACCAGAGTGACTGCAATATAGCTTATGAGAAAGTCAAGGGCGTATCAGGACGGAGTGGGTGAGCATATGCATAACCAGAATCTGATCAATCTTACAGGGATAAGTACATAAAAACTGTCAGAATTTCTCTCTAGATCACAATATATAGTATATTATTTAATTATTTTTCACAGCAGAGAAATTTCACAGGAGAGGATCAGATAAAAACCATCTGATATGATTTTTAAAAAAAAATCTATGCAATGAGACAAGATCTTCAAGAGATGACACAATTAATTGCAATTGAAGTGAATGTTACAGGGCAGCTTCTCACACTCTAAAGACATCATGTAGAAGGGCTATGCTGCGTTTATGGTTGACTTGTGGTCAAAATGATATGCAACACATTCCTCAGGAGACAATATAACTTGTAGAAAGTACAGCTACAGGTAAAACTTGCCACATACGTTATGTCGGAAGAGCAAAATTAGTTGTGTCATTTACACTGTGTTACAGGCTGCCAATAGCCTTGTTATAATTACCCTGTACAGCATTTTACTTAATCTTCCTGTCACTTGTAAAAGGTGACATCCACATAGCAG
Organism: Rhipidura dahli; assembly: GCA_013399225.1. NCBI lineage: Eukaryota > Metazoa > Chordata > Aves > Passeriformes > Rhipiduridae > Rhipidura > Rhipidura dahli. The sequence goes on from VXAC01006218.1 coordinate 981,695, forward strand.
CAGGAATCCTCCTTCAAGAAGTCATATAACAAAGCCACCAGAAGCATAAATTTAAATGCACATACAATATAAGGGGAGGGGAAAAAAAGCTTGCTTGCTTCATGAATATCTATGATTTTTATATCACAGGAACTTACTTGAACATTCCAGTGGATTGAATGGATTAAACAAGGAACAGCTTTCCTTGTTATTTATTATTAATTACATGTTGTACTGACTACATATCTTGGCTAGATATCTCTTAGCTTTCCTCTGCAATAAAAGCATTAATTCCCAAAAAAAGGAAAGCTCTCATTGTACGTGGAAAGAAAAATCAGGACATAAAATTAGACGTTGTCAATCCAAGTAATGAAAGTGTCCAGCTTTGCTGTCTCCTTGTTTCCTGACACCAAGTCCAGTGCTGTCCCTGCTGGTCTGTGGGAGACACGTCTGTGCTTTATTAAAGACCCTGCTCCCCAAGTGCAGTGAAAAAAGGTAAGTAGAGAATCAGGGGTACAGTGGTGCATAGCGGGTTTACCTGGTTATACAGCATCACCACTAACAATTATGGACCATTATGTTTCCTTCCCTGCCTTGGAAACAGAAACTGTTCTAAAACTTCCTTAGACATCTCAGATGCTGCTCACACTAAGCAGCCCCATACACACCTTGTCTTCTGAGAAGACAGCTATCTGCACGTGGCAGGTATTCTCACCTAGTGCTGCAGCTGGTGTCAGCTTTTGTAATACAAAACTTTCAACTACTTCTAGATTCCCCACAAGTGAAAAAAAAGTAACAAGGCTGAGAACAGAGAACCTGTCTCTCTATTTGTCAGCTCCCACTCGCTATACATTATCCACTCCCCTCCCAAGCATCCATTTTATCTCAGAGCACCACAGTGAGGCAGAAAAGTGATTTGCTTAACATCAAAAAAAGCTCAGAAAGAAAGCCAGGAACTGAACCTGTGTCCCCTGACTCCCAATTTAATGCCTTGCCTACAGACACCTTCTTCCTCTGTAAAAGTAGAGGGACATGCTTGGTACTAAATTTAAATTGTGATGTGGACTAAAGGCAATGTGCCCTCCCCACTCCATGTGTAATAGTCAGCTATCAGCAACTCTACAACTGAGGCAGTAAATAACCTATTTTCCCATTGTTTCATATGCAACACATGAAATTAATTTCATATGCTCCCTGGCTCTAAAAGTGAGCTGCTTAACTGGCTCTCCTGTCCATATTCAAGGCAATCTTTCACAATAAATTAAAGGAAATACAGCATGTTCACAGTGATGGGAAAGAATTGTGTGGCAGCACATAAATCAGCAAGGAGGCTCTCCCAGAACAACTTGTTAGCAACTGATGTGGCATTTGTAGGAAGATGTCTGTGACAGTGCTCTTTCTGAAAGCAAAATAACCACTAACTATTTGCTAGAGTTTTCTCCTTCCCTGCTAAGTAAAGCATCAATTAGATGAGCACCACTTAGAGTTGCACAGTTCGACACCTCTAATCCCTTGAAGGCTGCTCTTGTGCCTTCCCTGCATGCTTGCATACGAATTACAGGTTGCTTGTCAGCTTGAACAATCATTTTCCTATTTAAAGAAAAAAAAAAATAAAAACACACAGAGAAAGAAAAAAAAAGGAAGACAAAGAAAAGGTTCCCCCATGCGTTACATAGAAATTGTTCTGGAGGTAGTGAACAAGTTTATCCTCCCAAATCACCCTGAATCTGAATTGTATCTGATCAGAAGCAACATTCTATGCAACGTCAAACGTGGCCTTTCTGCAGGTTTTCCCACAGCTGATTCTGTTAGCTTATTTGGTCAGTGACTAAAAAGTGGAGGGCCAGGGTCTCACAGGGAAGGTCTGGCTCTGCAGAACAAACTGCTCCCAAAAGTGAGAGATGGTCAGTGAACTGTGTGAGAGGCAGCATGCAGGGAAAAACAAGATTCCAAGAACTTCCCAAGGCTCCCTTATGTCTCTTCACCTTAGATCAGAACAATTAGGCTTACAGGCACTTCAGAGATTAGTGTAGAAATATTAAGTATTTCTTCAGTTTTCTGATTCACGGGCACAACACATTCATATCTTGTTCAGATACTCATAGTTGCTCCCAGCTGTGCATTGGCCTCTACAGCTGTAATGTGACTTGCATGTCCTGTTACCTCCCCTCCAAGCCTTTTTCACATCTGATAACACTGTTGTTACAGATGGAGAGAGTCTGAGAAATCGAAATTTATATGGAATTCTCAGGTGTGCCACAGATGTCACTGGGGCTGCAACACAGCATCAACTGATGCTTGATAAATTTTGGGGTTTGAGGGATGCACCAAATTCCCTGCACATTCAGAATGCATATTTACCCACTGAAGAAGCAAGCAAATTTCCCTTGGAGACTGTCAACTCACTTTTCTGCTAGCTTTCAAAAGGCTTATACATTTGAGCAAGATGTAAAGTCATCTGCTTCATCCAAGAGGCCAGAAAATCCCTATGGAAAGAGCAGACATACAGGCTGCACAACTTGTCTGTATTTGAATCAGAGTTCTGGGGCAGAAAAAAAACAAAATCCAAATTTGTACACCTGTTTTAAAACACCTGCTTAAATGCAAAGCTGTAGTAAACCAGGTCATAGCAATGTGCATGCTAATAAGCATCCTGTTGTGCTATCAGAAGCTTCAGGAGGACTCATGAAAAGCATTTAATGTTCCCTTTTCTATCCCTTCCCAGGATGTGATTATAGTAACCCCTCCTTTTTTTTTTTTTTTTTAATAGACTGAGAAGAATGCAAATGGTCTTTTTAATTGTTCATGAGATGTCATTAAATTTTGCTTTTACACTTGGAGTTCATTCTTCTAATCAGCTGTTTGGTCCCTTCCAGAAAAATGTAAGAGGCTGCGTAGGTTCCTTTATTTTTTTTCTTTAATAGAAAACAGATCTTCAAAGTGAAATGATCAGAGATTTTAATTTAAAAAAACTCCATACACTTGGGGGGTTGATTCGCATTTCAAAATGGACTTCTGTTATCAAAGCTAAACTATCTGACCTTGGCTTTATGTATTCATTGTGAATTCAAATGGTCCTGAAAGAGCCTGATTTATGATAAATTATTAATCTATTTCCATCTTGATTTTGCTGCCTGCAAACCACAACCATGGATCAACACGAGAGTTAAAGACCCTATTCCAGGAAGAAAAGGATCCATTTCAATAGACAAGGTGATATGAGCATCACCCTTTTTATTCCTTCTGTGGTTAAGAAACCTCTTCTCAAACTCCTTTTAGAGTGGGGAATAAAGATACTCAAAATCAGCATTAAAACAATAACTGTACAAATGTTCTGTTTAAGTACAAATGGTTGCAGGAACTAAAAGGAAAATGTAACAGAGTTTGTCCTCAGAATATGAGATGCCAGCTTTATAAAGACTCCTCCCAAATATTCATCAGACCTGGGAATGACAGGAGAGGCAGCATGTCCCCAAGGCCAGGCAGAGGCTAAAACTACCTGTCAGTTTAAGTGACAAGGTCATGAATACTACAGAAAGAAAACAAATATTTAACTCCGATGGAACAAGCAACGTGTGTGTTGTGTGTCTCTTTCCAGTGACTGGATTAGACACTCAAGGGATTCCATTTTATATGAAGCTTCAGTCTTGTAAATACGAGCCTTGTGGCCTTATCCCAGCTCTTGTGCCGTATCATGAGGCACAGCACAGCCAAAAACCAGACCTAGAAAAGAGCTGAATTGTGCTTCGGTGTTGCCAACATGAACAAGCCCTTGAAAAACAGCTAGCCATGCACTATTTGCTGAAAACCAATCTGGTTATCCTCAAAGATAAATGAAAGGAAACTCAGCTCAGCTAGACACCACTGTCATTGTGAACAAACACATTATTTAAGCTTTCTTCTCTGCTTCTTTATGTTGTTGTAGGGGGGTGGGAAGGCATGGGGTATTTTTAATTTTGGGTTTTGTTTGTTGGTGATTATTTTTGCTTGGTTAGTTGGCTTGCTTGTGTTGGCTGTTGTTGTTGTTGTTTTTGACTTGTTTTTCCCAAAACTACTTTGAACAATTCCAGAAGTCTTGCAGTCTAGAGACTTTAAAGCTATCCTGCCTTTTAGGGATCTCTGAATGCTGGCAAGTTTGTCTGGCGCATTTTATCTTCTCATTCAAAGGTAATTAAGTTTCTGTTTTGTTTTTTGGTTTTTTTTTTTTTTTTGTTGTTGTTGTTGTTTTTGTTTTTTGTTTCTAAAGACACTCCAACGTTCAGGACTAGAAGGCTCGTGAAGAGACTGAGTGGATTGAAGTAGTAAGCAGATGTGATACTGTAAAAATAACATCTCTACTGCATCTCTACTGTTAGATTAAGCATTTGGCAGGCACCCTTGTGATTGCTTCCATGGAGACGGGGCAGCAGAGAGATGGCTTTAAAGGTTAAGCCCCCCAGACACTGCAGTGGCCCGTGGTTGGGCCAGGCTCAGAAGCACAGACAGACTCCTAGGGATACACCTCCTGGAGCCCATGGAGACATCAGGTGTGCAGGAACACATCACTATCAGTGGATATCAGATACATCACTTTAGCCTGAAGCAGAAATAGAACTTAATCACACAAGGATTATGTTAAAGATACAGTTTCTGCTGGGAGAAAAATACATGAGGGTTCCAACTACAGACTCTTGCAGATATATGTTTACCTGGCTGACATTTCCAGTAATCACCCTTCAGGCAAATAAATCAGAGACATAAATTACATTTTTGTCTCTTAGATACTATTTTTTTTTTTCTGTATAGAGCATTTCTCATTTTGACATCTTTCTATCATGTCACAAAGCAAATACTGTTTCCAACAACAGCACGTAAATTCTTACCTATAGATCAAACTTGCTGGCCCACCCCAGAAGCATTCATTTCGATTAGTTACATTGTCTGAAATAAGACAAAATGTATCAGTATTTCTATTTTTACAGCCTTTTGTGCATAAACATTATGTTAATAGAGTGACCATAATACAGGAATTATCAGGCAAGTTCCTACAGGGTTCACAAGCACATGAAAATATTCCTTATAAAATCTGTAATGGTCTGTATGTTTCTATGAAGAATATTAGAACCCCACATATATCAAATCCCATTATTTTTAGCACTGTAGAGTATTTGAGGGGTTTCACAGAAACTGCTCACTTGTGTTCTATCTGTGATTTCAGACCTCTCAAATCCTGCTGTCTAGGGGCATCAGAAATTTATAAACTGCTCAGGGTGCCTATAAAGAAGCCTGTGCAATGCTTAAGAATAAAATTAATCTAAAACCTTACTGAAAAGGCTAAGACACACTCCATGATATAGTCATGCTTTTTTTAAAGATAAAAAAGGAAGGTTTTCTTATTAACAAGTTTCTAATGCACCCCTCCCACCTCCAACAGGCCACAAATGCAAAACTGGGAGAAGAAATATTTTCCCACACTGAGATTCCACTGTCACTGCAAAGCCGCGGGCTCCAAGTCAGCTTATTCTGTCCACAGCTCTGACTGAGCTGTGGGACACAGGCAGCATTCTGAGCTCTGCTGACCACAGCACTGTCCTGTCCAAGCCTTGTCCCACAAGGGGATGACACTGAAAACAAGCCCTTCCTCCTCCAACTGTGTCTGTGGCACGGGAAGACAGCAGCATATTGAAGAGCATTACATAACAAAACAGGTCAGGAAACATTTAAATGCTGAAGTTTCCACAGTATAATGAAGAACTTTTATCTTTCAACATCAAACACACTAACAAGCCTTTCATGACTTCATGTGATATTTCTAGTGTGTCTATTATAGCATCCAAAGTGTGTGCTGCAGGCAGAAAAGCTGTGGCTCGGCCCTTTAGACACTAATTTATGGAAGTGGTTTCTGAACTCCTGCCTTGGTAAAAGCAGGATGCATTTCTACTGAATTTGCTAAGATGAATGATAAGCTCTGCTGGGAGAGAGGCATTAACACCTGTGCTTTGGGTGACTGACAAAACATAGACCTCTTTGCATGTTGAGTACATCATTCGAAATCAGCCTCAAACATCTTAATATTCACACCTTTTTAACCTTTGAGATAGTCTGTTTTCAGTATCACAAAATCCAGAGCTCAGTCCATATGTTGAGCATGTAATATCTTCCCGGTAGAGAAATCTGTTTCAATGTCTCCAAGCTCCTGCCGTCGTGAGCTCATTAGTCATTATAGTCATTAATTGCATATTTTTAATTAAATGGGACATATTGGCAGATATCAAAATCTGAATTAAGACAGCCTATAATTACTATAACAACAAAACCACAGAACTCATCAGAAAACCAGGCAAAGACTCAGCCTATTCTAGCTACTGTTCTAACTACACAGTAAAAACTTGCAAGTGTTTTCATACAGAAATATGGTAATTCAGATAAGAAGCAATGATCGGGGCTTTAGCAATTTTTACTTTGAGAGGAATGAAAATTTTCTGGTGAACCATGTTACTATTAAAAGAAAAAGTATAGATTATTCTCAAAAAAACTTTAAGTAATTTTTATTTTATATATTTTAAACCAAATTATTTTGGAAAAAAACCCCATTCCTTGCATTATATCACTGTCTACTAATAATCTTAAGTGATAAATAACATTTTCCAACTCAGTAATACATCCTAATGCGACAGCATCACCTTCAAATCTTCCTGCCTCTTTATGGTGTCCATTTTTGTTTTCCCTAGTTTGACTTGAAGATTCTTACTGTCTCCCACTGAATGTTTGTATAACACCTTACAGCATGAAGTTTCAGGCTTGACTAGAGTTTCCAGATATCACCACATTAGCAGCAAAGCTTATTTGACCTTGTATTTCTACTCTTCCCTTCCCACCTTCACCTCCTACCATGAGCAGGTAAATATTTCCACTTATTTTGCAGACAAAGGACTACAAAGGCAACTTATTTGAAAGAGGTCACAAAAAAACCTCTGAGAGGGTGAGACAGAAAAGAGACCACCTGACTTGCAGATGTGCAAGGCTGCCAACAGCACTAACACACCACCCCCGTAGGCTCAGCTGCTATCTGTGTGCTTTACCCTCATTAATACAAACAGAACTTTAGTACCTGACTCCAGGTTTTCCTGAGATTCAGCTCCACTGGGAATTAGAAAAGACAGATGCCACAGGGTGTGTATGTGTGTGAGGAAAAAACACAAGCCAAGTACAACTCCACACAAAGACAGAAAGTATTTATCAGACGCCAGACAGAAGGGAGATTTCTTGAATAACCCAGCACCAAATACATATTAAGACTGCAGATTTAATAGGCCAGTTCCCATGTAGAAGTATAGTGGGAAAAGGTAAGCATAAATAATTTAAGATAGGCTGGAGGACAGTGATGAACTGCATAAAGAATTAATAATAAAATGGTTCATTTGCAATTGACACCTCAGGTAGCTGGAGTCATAGACATTTCTGGTATGCTGCCTGCTTGGATAATGTCCTATTATACTTGCCTTCAAAACAGGAGAAAAAGAAAAGAGAAAGGAAAAAATCTACTTAGTCTGCACTTCCCAAAAGACCATAACTATCCAAAGTGCTCAGGCATTATCACCTGACTGATATTACAGCAGCAGTGTCAGTACTTTATAAGTACTGAATTGCACATATGATTTTGTAGACTGATTTCAAGCATGAAAATTATGGTACAGACTAGGCCTTAAGATTCAATTGACCAAAACTTGCAAAAAGGAGAGGGATACCAATGAAAAAAAGTTTTATGCTAAGTTATCAGCCATCACAGAGACAGTTTTTTAAGTACAGGCATAAATTACCAGTAAGTGAAAGAAACAGTAGAAGATTCATTCAGGTTGTTTGGAGAAAAAAAACCACAAACAGCAATGCATCTCACTGGTCTTTGAGAACTTTTCTACCTGAACAGATAGGGATTTGGAACTAGATCATGCAGGAGTGTGGAAAAACAGAGTGCTCCCTTCTGAACCAGTTCAGTTCTTGACAGACTAAGCTAGTTTCAAGTGAAGTAGAGAGTAGGAAATTGCTGCCTGGATTTTCCTGGTTATCCTGGAGAATGTTGCAGAAGAACCACTCCGGCCAAATAATTAGGACAGCCTTAATGAAAGACTTTTGGGATTGCTTTCTGGCTCCTATGGATGGAGAGCACCCTTCCCTACACAGAAGAGAAAGTGCACCTGCCAAGGATCCAGTGGCAGGCACTGATAAGGAATTTGTAAGGGAGAGACCTTAGATTTCAAGTTGATATTAGCTTGAAGACGTTCAGAGCCCAAAAGTTCTCCTTCTTGTAAGGATGTTTTGACCACTGTTTAGCCTCAGACTTGTCTTTCCTTCTTGTCCTCCTCCTCCTCCTGTTCTGAAGACCTCTGAGAAAAAGAGCTCCAGGTTAACTGGATTAGACTGTGCCCTTATCCAAAACTTGGCTTTCCCACTTCTCAAGATTCTTGGAGTAAACTGGGCTTGAACCAGTTCACGGTGAGTAAAAAACAGAACATCATCCATGCATTAACACAACAGCAATCTAAGCTCTAAGCTGTTTTGCAAGGTGATCTGTCATTTGTTCTTTGCCAATAAAATCCATTTTAGAAGCAAGATGTAAACACAAGTGCACTTTGTAGGTAATTCTCATCTGTCAGTGTGCTTTAGGTATCATTAAAACTAAGTCACTTTAAGGGTTTGGCAGAGAAACACTTCAAAATGTTCCCACCACCAATTATTCTAATAAATCTTATTATTGTTGTATCGCATTTTTCTACTGGAAGGAAAAACTGAATTTCCAGGCAGTTCTAATCTATTGTTAAGTTTGGTTCTCTGAAGACTCCAATCCATTCAAGTGTCCCTGGCAGGCAATCCTATCCTTTCTAAAAAATTAAAGATTTTGAAGGTGTTCTCAGAAAAACCGTAGCAAATAAACACTCAAATCTCTATTGGTCCTATATCAAGGCTTGTTTGTTTTCCTCTAGACTTACCTAAAAATGGTCTTGTACTTTTTTCACCTATCCTCCCAAATCAGAGCAACACAATATATTATGTCCTTTTCAGTCTCCAGCAACCTAGCCTTTACAATCACTGCATTTAAAGATCCCTATATCTAGCAGTCAAAAAGCAAGCAAGCAGTGTAATGGTTCTGATTTTCCACATCATTCTGATCTTGCTGCATTTCAATGAAAAAAGGTGGTTCAGATCTGGTTCAAGTGAAACCTTACTTGCCTTTAAGGTTTAGAGTAAAAAAATCTGAAGGAAAATGCCACTGGAAAGTTTCTGCCTTGTTTTCAACCATAACTTATTAGTGATGAAATTCACTAGGCATTAGATCTAGATCAAATATGAATGCAATTCTGTTGAAAGAATAAGAACATGATACAACTTAGGACAACTTTCTATTTTTAGTCAAGGTTTATGAAACTTGTGGAAAGGTAGGCTGTACCTGGCCTGATACAAATCTGTACTACAAATTCATCCTAAAGAAATAAAAACTAATTTTACTTAATAATTTGAATTAACACCAAGTCAGTGTTTTGGGTCATATGGTTGAGATATTTGGGACATTTTTAACCTGGAGCCCTCAGCTAGATTTATTGTATCATCAGGCCACAAACTCTGACCTATTTTTATAAATCTGTGATTGCACAGCTGGTTAATTTCTCAGTCCTGTGGTGAAACTGTAGAGAACATAAATAGTTTTAAAGGCAATTTTTATGACAGAATCACTCTAAATAAGCCTTATACAATAACATGATACTGTTGTATGAATATGACTGTAAAAAAATGGAACCTACAGTAGATACAGATTATTCACATGACTATTCTTTTCAGTATTCACACATCCCAGAAACAAATAATAACAGCAGTAAGTGTTGCTGGAAGAATGCTTGGCCTGTGTAAATGGATAGCACTGACTTCAGTGGAATTCTTCAATTTACATTGAAAGATCATTTGAGATTATTTTGAGCTCTCAGCTACGTGCATAATGAGAAGGAAGTCAGTCGTGAAACATGGCAAATCTTTGGAAAAAAAAAACCAGCCCCATACCTGAAAACGAAATTGCCTTCAACGGATTAAACAGGATAGAAAGATGCAGTCATGGCTTTCCTCAAGCTTTGTGCATAAGTAACTTCTCAAGAAGTTTAGTTGAGTTTCAGCATGCATTGTGCAGTTTTTGAACAGAATCTTGGTTCCTTTGTGGATTCAACACCTCTTAGTGAGATCTGGAAAAATTCAGGATCTCTAATGCATTTCCTTACAGGTGACTTCACTTCCATCTTATTTATGAAGCCTCACGTTTTCATGGGACATGTGAGCAAGTTAAATCGGTATACATACAGTCATGATGTGTCATCAGTTCTGCACAATGTAGCCTCATAAGTTACTCTATTCCATGATCTGTGATAAATAAGTTTTTTTTCTTCAAAATACCAGGACTAGGTATCCCCATGAGCAAGTATCTCTGTAAAAGCTGAACTATTTTTAGTTACTACATCAGATTAGCAATGATTCGTATTCTCAGGCATTTTTGGTCTGGGAGAAATAAAGAAGCATAGATTCAGAAACAGCAGCAGGATTGCAGTGAGTTTTCTTCAGCTTCACATAGGCCAGCAAGGACAACTGTGTCATGATGTTGCTCCCAGCTCCACCGAGTGGTGGTGGCCATTCCTGGATGCAGTGGTGGGTCCATCCTACCCACTGAAGGCTGGCAGTCACCTGTGTCTCACAAGAGCCCTAAATCCATTTGCAAGTGGGATGCAGACACACACAGCAGGTGGGGAAGATCCTTCTGTCCTCTTTCTTTGGCTTCTTGAGGAAGATGGAGCACGGGATAATCTTGGTCCTTGACACTTCTCTTTTTACATCTACCACCAAATTCCTCCAAAATCTTCTGTAACAGACTTACCACAGCTAAACAAAATGGCTCAGTTTTACAACAGCAAATGCTAGTTTGCCACCTTGAACTCCCCATCTACCAGCACAGGGGCTATACATCTCCCTGGGTAACACAGCATCCTGCCTTGGCAGGCAGCCTAAGAGCTGAGAAATAGGGGCAAATATGAACCTTGGGCATGAACCAGGCAGCTGACTACTGCAGTGACAGAAATGCCTTCCAAAAGGCTCAGCAGCAAGTTTACAGCCAGGAGCACTCAAATAATTTTCCTACACAGATAAATTAATAAATTGCAACCATTTTACTGACAACACCAGAATGTTTTTGTTTTCAACACAATCCTGGCTTGGTTTTGTTTTCTTCTAACACAGAAAATTTTGTTCCCTGATCAGCTCTGTTTATTTCCTTGTATCCTGCCTGTCCTCTCTGATGTGTATTTATTCCCCCTGGGTTGCTTTTATTTGTTTACTCCCTAGCAGAATGAAGCATTACTCTTCGCTGGGAGAGGCAGGAGGTATTGTAATGTGAACAAGTAATTACTATTATGAATATTTAATCAGGAATAGGATGAGCCTTGTCTAATACACACAGCCATGTCTTTGCCCCCGTGTAAGAAGACATGTGGTCAGAATCCATATTCACTCTGTCTTCTTGTTCTCAGAAACAATTTGAAAAAAATAAGAGGCCAGAGCTGCAGCAGGACAGAAAACTTCCTTCTGGCTGGAGGTGGAATTACTAACAAATGGAGCAACAGCAATAAGCCAGCATAATCACACTTAATTCCTTCAGGGAGCCACAAGTGTGGGCTGCTCTTTACAGAGAAGTAAGCCAGGGGCTGAGGGTGACACGAGGCAGGCATGGGCAGTGTCCCCATCGACAAGGACTGCAGCACTGCAGGATGCTGAACACTGAGACCAGGGGTGCTCTGACCAGAGACACTGAGCAGGCTCAGCCAAGGATCACTGAGCCAGCCCACAGGGATGCAGCAGGTCAAGCCAGGAAGGCAATAATCAGGATCAGCAAAGTCCATGAACAGCCACAGGCACAGCTGCAAAGTAGTCAAGCCAAGGGTCAGGGACAAGAGGCTGAGCAAAACCAAAACCCCTGAGTAAAAGAGAGCCTCAGGGAAAGGCACGTCCCAGCCTGTTCTCACACAGTTCTCCACAGTAACACAGCCACACTGCATCAGAACTAGCCTTGAGCACAAGGGGTTAATCCTGAGAGCCCTGAGAGGCTGTGCTGCTGGTCTTGTCCATACAAAGCTGAGTGCTCCCTCTCTATTGTGGTGTCTGTCTGAGGGAGAGCACTCACCAGGAGAGATACCTGTTCAGATTGGTCATTGAAAGCTTTTTGCAGCCCTGTGTATGCCTGTAGTGATGAATGTAACACATCTCCAGGAACATGAGCAGCCTTGCACAATATAGAGTAAGAATTTTTTTTTCTCCCCATTTTAATTAAGCTGCATATGATGTTCTAATAAGCCATAGGGTCAGCCACAGGCTCTGGAGCATTATTTACAAAAGTGAGGTTTTGTATCACAATGAAACCCCACCATTTTAACACCAAAACACTAACAAATGTAGCAAGATGAAAAGAAAATTAGAGCCATGTACTTTGCTGCAAGGTCAGGCCCTTTGGGAGGCTGTGATGAACTTTCAGCCTCTAATTAAAACCAAGATATGTTAGTTTCTTTTGGTAGCAAAAATACCATAGAGAGACTAAAAATACAGCAGGCCATCAGCTCTTGTCTAGACAGCAATTAAAGCCTGTGGTTTTTTGTGCAGCTTCTGCCCAATAACTCTTCAGATCAGAGCCTAACCCAAAAAAATCCCACATGTCACACACCAACTTCCCAATAACCCTCTGGTACTTCTAGTCCCCACAATTCTTCTGCAAGAGAAAAGGAAATAATTTAATAGAGTTCCAATGAATAATTTATTAAGAAATTTTAATTTGATTTCAAAAAAAAAGCATTTGTAAATAAATTACATTTACTAACAAATGAAATCCCATACATATGACACTTCCTGTGCAAGATCCCAGCCTGATTTAAACTTTACAAAACAAGGGAGCCAAATTAGCAAATGCTGAGGCTCTAGGCCCACAGAATTTGGTGCTGTTTGCAAGACTTTCAAAATCTCCCCGAGTAGGATTTTGTTACAAGCTCTGTATGATCTTGTTTTTCTCCCAACTTATTTTGATTATATTACACAACAGAATAATACAATTTTAAAGATTGAAAAAGATCTTTCAGTCGCTGAGTCCAACCATTAACCCGTAACTGCCAAGCCCTCCATTAAACTATGTCCCAAGGGGCCACATCTACACATCTTTCAAATACCTTCAGGGATGGGGTTTCCATCACTTCCCTGGGCAGCTGGGAATGCCTGGCCGTCCTTTCTGTGAAGAAAATTTTCCTAACATCCTATCTAAACCTCCCCTGGCACAACTTAAGGCTGCTTCCTCTCATCCTATCACTTGTTGCTTGGAAGAAGAGACTTACACTCACCTGGCTACAGCCTCCTTTCAGGCTGCTGCAGAGAGTGATAAGGTCCCCCCCCATCTCCTTTTCTCCAGGCTAATCAGCCTGAGCTCTCTCAACTGCTCCTCATCAGATTTGTGCTGCAGACCCTTCACCAGCCCCGTTGCCCTTCTCCAGACTCGCTCCAGCACCTCAATGCCTGCCTTGCAGTGAGGAGCCCAGAACTGGACACAGTTCTTTTTGATTTTTTGGTTTTATGGCACTGATGTTATTTGGTCCTTCCGAGAACATCTTAAAGAGTACACCAGTGAATAAAGCACAGGCTGCCTGGTCCTTCCAACACTCTCTGGAGCTACACTACACACCTTCAGGCACAGCAATCACTTTGGTGAGCCAATGGTTCTGCAGTATGGCCATGAGTGCAGTAGCCTGCAGGTGACATGAGAGGTGGTGCATTAGATACAGATGGAAAATTCAGCTTGTGGTGCCTTCATTACAGCTCCATAGTAGAGGTAGATAGATTTGATTTTCATTCTTTTCCTAAAGAGCGTGTGGGATCTGATTTCCTTCAATTTACACTGGTGTAAGCTAAGGGGAAATCTATTAATGTTATTGGGTTTTCATTAACCTGAAGTTGCGTAATGAATGGAAGGAATTATTCCATGGCTCATTGTTTTCATCCTGTAGAGTTCCACTTGCAACTTGATGCAAACACACAGGTAGGTTCAGCTTGACTCACTGATTCTGTCTTTCAAAGTAATTTAGTACCTTCATTGTCAAATCTAGACCACTATACATCCTATACATGAGAACAAACACTGAGAACCTAAGTCAACACTAAAAGTAGTAATGCAGTAACAAACTGAGAACAAAATGAAAATATGGTTCAATTGCACTTAAATAGAATGTTAGTGTTGCATCTTTTCCTTAAGAAAGTAAAAAGTTGTGGAGCAAGACTCAAGAGTTGTGGATGTAGCCTGGACAGATATTGAGTCCTGGCAATATACAATATCAAATGCTGCGTAAAAATAAAATTAGATTGGCTATGCTGAAAATTTATTTTGGGAAAAGCTTTTAAAATAGCTCTAATAAAGCCATAATGACTGCTCTGCCACCTGAAGAATGAGATGGTTTAGTCTAAATTTGCTTTATTTAAAAGCTGTAAAACAAAACAAAGCAAAGCAAACAGCTGATCATTACACTTGACCCAGACCAGTCTTACAAATTTCATTCCCATTTGGAATGCCAGTGAATTTATAAACCCGTGACAAATGCTTCTTCAGAATTACTGCTTTTACTTGATTTGGTTTTTTATGACTTCCAGACATAAATATTTTTTAAAAAATCCTTAAGAGAGTTAAAACTTGGGTTTGAATAGATTTGGAGAACAAAAGACAGCAGTATGGATGTTTTGACTGACGTGTAACAAAGCCCTGTGTAGTTGTTTCTGCAACTTGCCTGTGCCAAAATTCCTTCTTGAATAATAGCCTCTCTTCTAGAAAGATTTAGAATATCTAAGGGATGGAGAATCAAAATATTTCTATTTTTTTTTCCCCAATACAAACTATTATTCTCACTATCAAAAGGCATACTTAGTTTTTCTGTTATATATCCTTGTTGGCCTGTTTTGGAATAACTTCTCACTGAAGTTATTCTCTCATGTTGTAGAGTTTTTTGTATTCATCTCATCATGTCCCATAAGATTTTCAACCATAACAAAGATCAGGATAACATTATCAAATCTCACATTTGAGCAGCGTCCTTTCTCTCAGTTGCAAACATTGCATTTGGCAGAGACAAAATTTATCCTCTTCAATTTAGACCCTTTGTCCAATTGCTCTGGATGGGTTCATATGAGTACTTGTCATTTACTACTTCATATTTTAAGACACGAGCAAATTTTACAAAGAGCATTTGGTACATCTGATTTCCAAGCACTAAACATCTATCCAGCTGTCCACTGAAAACATGTTCCCCTTTAAAGTCACTATCAAAGTCCCCCAATAAAATTGCTCTTTGATAAAGCTTCAGTTGAAAATCTCCTTATTAATCACTTTTTAATAGGGACTACATTGACAACAAAATTTAACTGTCTGAAATGGCAGCATCTTTTATAGGCTATAACAGACACATCACAAAAAATTCTATAACCAAATTTATATACAATCAGTTTTTTCTGCCTTGGCTAAACCCAGTAACTTACAAGCCTGAAAACACCTGGTACAGCAAAGCTCATGGCTAGTCAAGCAGAACTGACATGGGGTTCAAGCACATCCCACTCTTAAAGAAGTAAAAGTCATAATATATAGTTGCTGTAGCTATCACATCAAAACCTGGGATCCACAAACCTCCCAGTTTGTTTTTGTTATAAAATTTTAAATGAGAATTCCAACAATGACAATTTTATTAATTTGGATACAAGGTATCATTTGCACTGTTCAATAAAACAATTGATTCTAATAAATCGTGTTTGAGATTTTTCCATTTTAAGAAATGAGTAATTCATTATAAGCAGGCCATTTTTTTTTCTCATTATGAAATTCAATAAGGGTGGGAAAAGGCATTTTCACCAGCACTGAACCCACCCAGAACATGAGAGGCATTCATACAACTAAACATCTTTGTGGGACGATGTTCCCCACCACTGTGTGATTTCAGAGGGGCTGGAGGGAAACAAGGTACAAGCAAACAACCTTGAGTAGTCTTGGGACAAATTTTGGTGTCCCTGAGCTGAGAGGTAAAGAAAGAAAAATTAAGACAGTTAAAGAAGTATTCTTTTCCCATTGTGTTTAAGTGTTGAGACAAGTGCACTGATCTTCCCCAAAAGAGTAAAAAACATACAATTGTCCAAAATAAAGGCCATGCAGTTCTGACACAGAGCAGGAAACAGGCAGGGTGATGGAGGCTGGAAGGACCTGCAATGAGCAGCTCCAAGGGAGAGCTTCTCTGCAAGTGACTGAACCAATATGTCCCAGCATACATGAACAGAAGTCATGAGTATAAAAGGGAAATTGAATCAACAGAAGGTGTCTGTCTCTTTGTTTTTTCTATATGCTCTTTCCTGAAGGCATTTTAAATTCTTCTGGGTTAGTTTAACAGAACTGGAACAACGAGATGGACAAAAAATCAAGGAATACTTCCTACAGGCTTCATAAAGGTTTCCATCAAGTTCAAAATAAATAAAATCAAAGATCTGTAAAATCTCCTAAGTTTCTCAGTACAAGGATCTATATTAGAGTCACAAATGATCAGGTGATACTCCTGGGATTTTGACTGCAAACCCATTTAGCCCCACCACCAAGTCTCCAACAAAGGCTGTTAGAGAACTTTCAGGGCAAAAATTATGAGAAGTATGACAAACACAGGATGTCTGTCCCTCTGATAGTTTCTAAGTATCTTCCAAGAGCCATCTTTCCTTATAACCCTTGAAATAATCTGATCGTAAATTTATGTCAGCATCTATATTCCAGGCAATTCTGGTTTTTCGTGATTCATGCATTCATTCCATTTAGTTCCCTGTCCACCAAAACCATCAGGTCCAAATGAAAGAAATTTAGAAAGGCCAATGTAGATTCAAGCATGAGAGGGTCATGTACTTCTCAGAGCCTTTTCCTTTTACTTCTGCCTTTGTGTCTGGGACTCCTAGCCTGGAGGGTTTTACTACTTCCCTCCTTTATCTCACAAAGAAAGGAACAAGAGAGCTTCTCCAAAATGCCCTCGCCCTCTTTATTCTTCACACAACACATCTAGTACCTTACCATTGTCAGCTACATCACCTGTATGCCTGGATTCTTTCCATGAGTTAGTATTGCCATGAAAATGTAAAAAGAGAAGCAGGGGCTCTGCTTCTATATATTTGGAGTGCATAATTTAGAACTGAATGTAATTTTCAAGGTAGCAGCCTTTAATTGGCATAATATATGCTTTACAAACTAGAGTTACTTTTTTTGTTGCCTTGTTATTTTGTTACAGGCATAAACTAAGTTTCAGTTTGCATCTAGAAAGACAAAGAAAAGCTTCAAGTTTTTATGCCTTTGAAATAGTTTAATGGACAATATAATGTTTCAATTTAATTAATGTAGCCTCCTTAAGCAGCATGAGGTAGTACAGGCCAAATCCTCAGCTGACATACTTTAGCATAAATTGAGTAAATCCAGTGCTTTCAGATTAAATAATTGCAGAGGTGTAGAAAAATTAAAGAATATTTACAGAAGCTACCCATAGGGATATGGTTGCACACACAAGTAAAACTAATAATACAAAAGCAAATAAATCTCTATAGTGTACACTCTATTTTTGTGAAGAGGAATACATAACTAGGGGGAAAACTCACAGGCATCCTTTTTGTCTCACATGCTAATCATCTCAGCTCAGATTGTTTCAGAATGTGTGAGCTTTCTCTCATCCCTCTCCCAAAAGATTATTATAGAGCAAATCACCTCTGATTTTGCCTGAGAGAAGTGGTAAGATTTTAAAGTGTGAGTAGACAGCACAACCAAGATAAATTCAGAGTCACCATTCTGAGAATTCTTAACCCAGCCCAGGAGACTCCCAAGTACTAAAATTGGGACAGTCCCAATACCAGTCAGTGAAATGTGCACTGTTTTAAAGCTCTATATTTGACTATCTATTTCAAAGTGAACTTTATGAAGAGAAGAGAGATTTATTTGTGGGAAGGTTTTATGTGAATACACTTTTGCCCCTGCTCACTTGGGAACAAGGATATTTGCTGCTTGCATCATCATCCACTGACTGTTTTGCTTTACAAGTTTCAGACATCCAAGCTGAACCAACAATAAACACTGGATGCAAAGAAAAGCCAGCAATCAGAAAAAGACTAAAGACAATTGTCACACTGAAAACTGTTTGAGCAGACTATTTGGTGAGGTCTTATAAACAGTAGAAAAATCCAAAATGTAATCAACCTGCAACCAGAAAAGAGTTTCCATTAACTTACTGGTCCTCAAGAAATTGTTTGCATTGTATTACCACATTTTAGATGTATCCTAGGTACCATGGCAACTCTAAAATATGACCTCTCCAAAATCCTTGTCTGGATCAGGTCACCATCTGCTTTTATCTTTCTTCTTTCTGATCTGAAATCTGAGCTTAGCACAGTAAGAGAATTCCTAGCAGCAAAGCACGTTTTCTTTCTTCTGCTGCTTCCTGGGATATTGCCATGCATTAGCACAAGAGGAAAGATTGCTCCCTGCTTTCACTGGGTCTGTTGTCTCTGTGCATAGGCACTTGGACAACGTAACCCACAGATCAAAAGACCAACTGCACCTTTGGTCTCTTTGGTGACCTGTGCTTCAGCTGACTGACCAGATCAAACCCTGCACTGCTGAAGTGCTCAGGCACTGGGACCACACTTCATCTCTTACACACTATGCAAACAAGTGTCTGGGCCAGTGTGGAAATGCAGACTAAATTGAAACCTGCAGATTCCAATCTCTTTTTGCTGTGTTCTTGAAATAATCCTCCACACTGGAAATATAATTTTTTCTTTAATGAAGCCAGTGATGGGAATTGTTTATTTACTAATAAATCTTATTCATGTATTATACTTATGCAAAGTGTTGTAGCAAATAACACTTAAATGCATGATATTAACATAAGCATTAAGTTGATATTGTTAAATGGGAATGCTGTCTTATATGTAAATTAACTTTGGTAAAAACCTAGGCCAAAATGTCAAGGTTACCTACCTAAATTTAAGCACATGCAGCCATGTTTTTGATCTTTGGTTATAAGCATCCTCTACTCACTCTGGCATGGGTCTGCAACATCAAATATACCTGTAAAATTAAAGAGAACTGTAGCTATTCAGCACATTGGGGCACGGTCCAACACACAGGGGTACAACTCACACTTCATAGAGAAACTGTTTTCAAGCTTAGACTCTTGGAATGAGAGGAGTGAGACATTCATAGGCATTTTTTTTTTTTTTTTGTGGATTTGGGCCTTACTTCAGTTGGATAACTTTGAATTAGATGAGCATCAATGCTAAATAGTCTACATTTGCAAATGTGGTTAACAAGCATGATCTAGAGTGAGGGACACAAAATCTATTGCTGGTATTTCACTCACTTCATTCCACTTAAAACCATCTTTCAGTTATATTTTATCTGCCATTTTAAGATACATGCAGATGGTGTTTAATACATTCTTATTTTCGTATGGGCATCATTTATCACTACACCTGTCAGGTGCAAATGCCATATATTTGGAGCAAGGCAACTCCAAACATTTGATGATTAGTATGTATATTCTCACATTTGCTAATAACTACTGCAATAGGAATGGAATTGACTTTTTTAGTAATTGGAATGCATAGTCCTACATATTTATTGATTTATAACACCTACCTCCACCCCAACAGTAAAACACTGTGGGTCAGCCTAACCTGCAGATTATTCTGCTGTAATGGCATTGATTTGCATTTGTAGCTGCAAGATTCAGTTTTAAAGAGAAAGAAAGAGGACAACACCAGAATTATTAAGGAAGGAATCTGCTGCTTTTGGGCACAGCACTTGTTGCTGTTGTCCTTGCTGATTTTGAACAAGAAGCAAGAAATCTTACTAGGCTAAAACATGGAAATATGGAGCTGTCTTTCATTCTGTGCCCTCCAGCTCTGGGAAATGTTTGGAGTGTATATTGATGCTGACAATGATCAAGTAAAAACATTCTTCTTGCAGTCTGCCACACAAAAGTTACTCCTTACAATAACCCCCAGACTTGTGTGTAAGTTAGGAGGAGGAAAAGAAGCAAAAAGTTAAAGAACAGTTCCAGTAAGGACTTCAGGGAAGATGAAGACCATATAGTGTTATTTATTTCCACACATTTTTTTTTCAGATGGAAAATTTGTGACTGACCTGTTGGAGCAGAGTTTAATCTTGGCCTTCCAGATCTCAGGTGAGGGCTCTGAAAATTCTGGCTATGGGCTATTCTGATCCTTCTTCTCATGAATTTCAAGCCTTGTATAAGATTCTGGTGCTTATGACCTGGTATTTTCTAGCCTTATGTTAGTTCACAGGCAACTCTTTAGCCAACACACAATAAAAGGGAGCTGCTAAGGCTGCTACAGCATTATACCTTCCTTTCAAAAACTCAGCACAATTTTTGCTCTCATATAGTCATCTGATCATAAAATACTCTGTGTTCCTGGTATCAGACACATCAGGGGTTCATTTAGCTCTGGCCTGACTGGTATGCTGCCAGCAAACAAAGGATTTAAGGGTAGGTGGATCCTGGGCATGGGGAGTAAGAACTCCAGTATCTGACAACTGAATTCAGACACTTTTAGTACTCAGGACAGAAGGTCAGATTTAAAGAGGGAAAGGCATCCAATAGACCATCTGGATCTTTAAAAGGTTTTAAAATTTTGCTCTCTAAGTGGTTGTTCAAGAAAAAATATGGATGCTGGCAGAAGGGGAAAGG
Source organism: Rhipidura dahli (assembly GCA_013399225.1). Taxonomy (NCBI): domain Eukaryota; kingdom Metazoa; phylum Chordata; class Aves; order Passeriformes; family Rhipiduridae; genus Rhipidura; species Rhipidura dahli. The sequence goes on from VXAC01006218.1 coordinate 1,002,472, forward strand.
GTATTATAATATGGGAGAGAGCTGGCAGGGAGATTTTACTCAGCAGAGGCCAGAAGACTCCTCATCTAAACAGTGAGCATGCAGAGTCAGACTTCAGGGGGAGAGAAAATAGGGCTTTTCCTAGGAACCCAAGCTAGATCATATGGCAATTGCTCTGATTTAGAAAGGAACCAATTTACTGGGTTGAAATTAAGAGCAGAGAAAAGGATTCACTCTGATACAGAACTGAAGAAAGATACAGGTTTATAAGCCTATTTTATTTCCAACTCACTTTGTATTTTCACTACCCTTTAAGAAGTTTGCTTTTCTAGTTTATATTTGATCTCAGTGACTAGAAACCTCACTTCTGAAAAGGTGCAGGAAATCTAGCTCAAAGCTCCAGGCTCCTGGAGGATCATAGCAGTGACACTTCTTTCTTCAAAAAAAAAAAAAAAAAATATCTATAGGCCAGTGCTATTTATCCCAAACAAATCTGAACCACTGTAGAATGGTGCTTCTGTTCTGCTTATTACTGTGAAAGCATCTTTCAATTACAATGCATTTGCTTTATTGCAAGCTATTCTAAAACAGGAGTTGAGCATAATTAAAAGAAGAAACAACATTTTTCTACTTGGCCCTGAATTCTAACATTATCTCAGAAATGGACCATATTTAGTGGATCCATACATATTATACTCAGGTATGTTAATTAATGGATAAGAATAACAATGAACTATTGAGAAATAATCAGTGCTACTTTTGCTACTGTAGATATTATGTGTCTTTAGAGCAGACAAAGCTGGAAACAGAATAAAATTAAAGTCTTTTTCTTTAAACTATAAAAAGGAAGTCTTCCTCCACTGTTTTTATAGCTATTTTAAAATTTCCATGAAAAAGCAATTATCCAGGACAAGTGCAGGTGGGCAGGATCCTGCCTTGTATTTATGAAGAAAAGAACTGAGAGAAGCATCTTTCTTCTACTATGCTATGGACAGAGAAACAGTACTTTGCTGTCCCACCTTTCCCCTGAAACTGGCCCATGAAAAAACTACATTGTGTACCAAGAACCTGGAAGATGACAGAGGAAATCACAGTGCTAAAGAAAAATCAGCCTGCAGATTTCAGGCCAGTGTAACAGCACCTCTCACATTTTGTCCTTGCACAAAAATGTGCACTAAATCAATTGTAAATGGAGAATTTTAAACATTAATTTGAACTGAAATAAATACCTACAAATGAATTGTTTGAAATTGGCATGTGGCTCTTCGGTTTAATAAAGTGAACTACTGCGTTCAGTTTAGTCAACATTTTATTTATTTTGATTTAAATACCTAAAGGCACCTCTCCAGCATGTTCAACCCCTAATATACTGTTAAAAGCACATTTTAAAATTAAACAGCATAAATCAATTGATTCAAGAGGAACTCACCCAGCTGCCTATTGAAAATTCCTTTTTCTTTTTTGGATTTCAGAAATGAACCTTTGTCTAAGAAAGAGACTTTGCAGCAGATAAGAAACACACTGAAACCAACTCTAAGACAGATGTGTCAGCAGCAATTTAATTCAAGTTAATTAGGAAATCGAAAACCAAAATGGTCTCAGCTGATCTAGTTAAACTCGTGTATTATGCTTTTGAGAGCAAATGTGTGTGGGATAGGATAATATCCCAAATTTGTTACTGAGATGCAAGTAGCTTTTATACAATGTGCAGCCAACTAATGAATAGTTGAGCTTATCAGAGAATTTAATTTGGCTCTAATGATATTATTCCAACTAAATAGATAATTTGCTTTACATATGAGCTTGATATTGTAAAACACTACAGCTACTACTGCATGAATATATTACTAGGAAACACAGGGTTTTTTAATTACCAATCTTAATTATGTCTCTATAATCAAAGAGAATGCACAAGTTAAAAGAATAAATTACAAAAACCTGCAGTTTATCTCTGGCTTAATAATAATACAATATAAGCACTTATTCTATCTATAATTTTTTTTCTTTATATGGTACTATCTTACTATTAACCTAAATTCTGAGAGCACCTTGAAACTTCAGGAAACAGGAGAAGTAACTGCTTCCTTCTCAGTGCTCTTAGCAGAGGACTGTTTTGCTATTGCCTTGCGTGCCATAAGACTTCACATGGGATAGTTCTTTCCCTATAAGATTAGCTATGTGAAGATTAAAAAATAGGATGGCCAGAAGGGTAATTTCCTCAGCTATTGGTCCAAGAGGTAACTTGTCTATTGCACAACTGCCCTACATTACCTGAGCCTATTCTGCTGATTCCAGTGCAGGAAAGTTTTTATCTTTTTTCCTTCTTTTTTTTTTTTTTTTCCCCTCATTTTCCATTTGTCCTCAAGCATTTGGAGACCTGGGTGGCACTGACTTTACACAAGTTGGGCAGCTATGAAGAGTCCCATTCTACACAGTAGAAATAATAGAAAGTGTACCCAGTCTGCAGGAAATGAATCAGTCCTGAGCACACCAAAAATATTAATCTCCTTTCCAATGACACCTATTTTAATTTTAACCTTTCAGCCTGAGATAAACAATGAGGAAATGTTTGCTTGTACCACCCAGGGAGAACAGCAACACACAAATTGTTACGTGGACAATGCAGTCAAGCTTCTCCAAAGCTCTGTGGGGTAAATAACTAGGAACATTCTTTTTCTTGTGCACTGCTGGGAGAAAGCTCTTCATACATGTTAAATATTTATATCAAAGAGAAGTATCCCACTAAAGTGATAGTTTTCTTCCTCAATTCTATTACATTTCATCTTCAACAAGTGATTTTTAGCTTTTTCGAAGTCTCACTCACAGCAGGATGAAAAATATATTTACTCTAGAGACAGCAATCTCAACAGCCAATAGCCATTCCAAGCAGACAATTCTTATAGAAAACAGTAAATGTTGAGTTCCTTATGTCCTTGTTGTACCCCTCCCAATGCAACTAGCCCTACCACGAGATGCAAGCCATTCCCAATTGGCTGAAAAACATTGAGAGTGCTAATACTAATGAAACAAAGTAACATTGCCCAGAGTGTTAGGATCCCAGTTAAACCTCAAGGGGAAGATCATCTGTGATCCTTTCCAAGTTCTCTACCACAGTTTGTCTACTCTGCCTCATGGAGCTTTATGCTATGCTGTGTTGTAACAGACAGTGCTTACACCTGGTGTGACAGCCTTTCAAGATGCTAGCTTATTTTATATTTTTTCCAATTTTTTTCTCCGGGATGTGGTATACAAATCTTTTTATTCCCATTTAAAATTTTGTATTTGCTCTGATTATCTGTTACCACTCATAATTCTTTTTTAGCAGTGCCCGTAGGGTGCACATCTCAATACCAGAGCTTTATCTCAAACTTCTCCAGCTTAGCTTGGTTGGTTACATACATTTCCCACTTCCAATGGACTGATTTCAGAGTCCGCTGTGTTTTGTCAAACACAAACTGAAAAAGTTCATTATTGATCTAACTTTGAGCTAGTAAAGTGAAAGGTGTGCTGGTTAAAAAGGTTCTCTTAGCACAAGCTCTGCAGAGAAGACTTCTTTGAAGGACTCAGCAGCATGGCAGCAGGTTATGCTGCAGTGTGAGGAGTAGAAAATCTATGCACACCTCTTACATAATCATTGAAAACACCGGTTCAAACTCATTTGTGGACACATTGAAGTCTTCAATATTATCCTGACAAATAAACTTCTGGGAGTGATGACTCACATTCCTGATTCATGTTACAAATTCTTCAGTTTAAAGGTAATGTCACAATTCAAGTGTTTTAATAAAGAGAAGTGAAACCATGAAAAATGTTTCATCAAACAGTGAAACTTCAGTACAAGTTTTAGAACTGGTGCCTTTTCTCACCAAGAGTACATAACACAAGTCAGAAATCTGTGACAAACAGGCAGGAAGAATAATTTCTTGCAGAACTACTGTCATGTCATTAGAGGAGGTCTTCCGAAGGACTAAGTGTTGAGTGAAAACTGGAGCAAAGCTTTTTTCCATAAGACTGCAAACAAAAACTTTAAAAAAAAAAACAAAACAAAAACAAGCAAACAAAAATCCCCTGAAGCCCCAAACAAGTTTCTTTCTTTTACAATACCAGTAATTGTAACTTACTAAGCTTGAATTACATTTACAAATGTTTTTTAAAAAGCCTTTTCCTAACTTACATTTAGTAGCAAAATTCCTTTATGCAGGAGTATGCTCTGAGGATGTTAAGAGGGACTTAATAATTAGGTGATCTCATTAATGCCATACAAAGGTTTGCAAGCAAAATATTTTCACACCATAGTTGAAAGCATCAGGAGATTGCCACTTGAGACAGCAAGGAATATTGCTGCTTGTCTTTAGAAAGCATAAGCAGGTTCAGCACCTCTTTTAAGCATTCACCCCATGTAAGGAGAGCGTGACATGTTATTTAGCAGAATAACTCTAGAGAATGAAGCCAATTTTTAGGAATTCTTTTGAATTGTGCCATTTAAAGTCATCCTCGGAGGAAAGACATGTCAGCAACAGGGTTAATCACCACAATTTGTTGTTTTTTTCCCTGATTTAGCAGAATAGCTTGAACAGAACCACTGAGAATATCGTGTTCATCTGTAAAAGCCATTGTGCAATGATAGTCAACTGATAGGATGCTTATATCTAAGCAGGTTCTACATTATATTTAAAGTCAACTCTCAGCACACAAGAAGATAAAGTGAAAGTTTTGCCACCAGATTCACCAGATTCACCATCAAAACCAATGGAAACCTAGTACAAGCATGCAGCTTTCTTTTTCAAGAAGCCTTCTGGTGACTCCCTTGGGCCACTGGCCCCTTTTCTACACTCTAGCTGATTTCCTAACAGTTTCTTCAAGTTCTCTCATGATATATTTAAACTGCCTATTTAAAATAGGCAATGTCACTGATCACAATAGGGGCTTAAGAAGAAAAATAAAACCATGAGTTGACAAGTATGGGTGAAGAAAGTGAAACCAGATCAGCCTGGTGCAATGACGACTGTCTAGACAGCAATTTCCTGGCTTCTCCATGAAAGAATGAAAGTTTGTAAACCAGCTTCAAAAATGCAGGAGAGAACAGACATGTGGACTCTAAATAATTTCTAAGTTTAATATAAAAGGTTTGCACCTGAAGTATTGACTACACTGACACAATTAGAAGAAGAAATTGTATCTTTCAGAAGTCTGTGTGCAACAACCCAACGGCAGAGAGGTTTGCCAGTGCTTTCAACACTGAACTGAAGGTGACATGAAAGTGACTATTACCATGAACCTTTCACCACATGTCTTCCAACCTGAACCATAATTCATAGAATGACTTTAGGAGCAACAGAGATGGGGACTCTGGGAAAACAAAAAAAAACAAACAAAAAACCAACCCCAAAAAGTAGATAAGTAACCTGTAATACACAAATGGGCAGTAGCTGAAAGAGTCAGATACTTGATTTTGCTATAGACAAGAGGGTAGAGTCTTTCCCACCAAGAACATCAAGTTCCTTTGTGAGTGGATGAGAAGTTTTAGGCATCTAAAAAGCCCATCTATTATTTGTACACTCTCAAAGTTCCAGAGGAGGGAATGCTGCTAAACAGCCATTACAACTTCACAATTTTAAAACTGCCATGCCTTTGGAAAGTCCTGTCTGTTCTGAATTCTTTGTTACCAAAGAGTAATTTCCAAAAGAAATTTCAAATTTCCCAAGAAAATCATCATTAATACCCCTTCCTTGAAACATTCTCTCTTCTGAAGGCAGAGTAAAAGATTTGGGCTATGCCACTCCAGCAGCTCTGTACAACATGAGGATTTTCTCTTCATCTATCCAGGTGTATGAGTTACAAAGAAGATTTGCACTTTATGTCTGGAAGTGGAGGGAAAAATTCATGCAGTTGCTACCCTTAGCCTGAATACACATATTGGCTGAAACAAACTGAGAAGTGTCATATAGTTTGGACACTAGCATATAATTAGTTTTGAATAAGCTCATTCATGTGCAAAATCAAGGGAGGATTTTGTACCAAATCATGAATGTGTTGCACACCTAAACTTCAAAAATCTGAATATGGAAAGCCACATGCATACATATGGACAGCAGCAGCAGCAGAAAATTCAGCCATAAGGAGGCATAAATCGTAAAAGGCAGGTTAATTAGACACATGGGAATGATAAACAGCAGATCACACATGATCACTGGATGAAGGGAAAAATAAAAGACCAAAGTGTTCCACTGGAAAAAGTCCAAATTAAAGTGAAAACAGTTTAAATGCTAAAAGAATGTCAAATACAAAGTCATAGCCTATGGGTAAAGAAGGTATAAAAAGTTAGGGAGTACTTCAGCTCCAGTCATGGGAAGAGATTAGAAAAGTTTCTCCATTCTCTAGAATTCTCCAAGACAGAACATATCAGCCAAAGTGTCTAAAAGAAGAGCATGCACCAATGAAGAATTCTATGTAAGTGAACATTGATATGAGAGGCTACAACATGTTTTGATTTTGATATGGAAGAAAAAAATGTAAAGGGATAATACTAGGAAAAAGCATATCTAGGAAGACAATAAAAAAAAATGGCAAATATAATTGTGGAGTAAAAGAAAAGCAAAATGACAGCATAAAATAGGAACAGAGAGTTGCCAATGTGATTAACTATAATGACAAGCCCTAAGACATCCTCAAAGAGAAGTCAGGTGATTACAGAAGGAATTTAAGGGGATGTATAGCAATTGATTAGATATCTTTATCTAAAGTAAGCAAAGAAAGGGGAATAAAATATAGAAGTCTCCCCTATTAAAAAGCCTCCACATAATAAAGGGAAAGAATAGCTCCTTGGCTATGTATTTGTCTAGAGAAGTTGCTCAACCAGACCAACATATGAACAAACCATAAGAAAGTGTCCCTCCAATGTGGAAGAATTATGCAAAATCCATTCCAGTCTTGTTTAATGTTTCCTGTGTACAGTCAAGTAAAGATGTCTTAATTGCACCCCTGTGCAATATCAACCAGAAAAAAAAAATCAAGTTTTTTTTTTTGTAAGACAAACTGTCAATTCATTAAAAATTATAATGTACAATTTGTTTATTTATTTATTTGTAGTTATGTAAATTGGCATCAAATCATCATTAGTTACAGAAAACGCTTCTGCAGGACACCTTGCAGAAATGTCTTTTGAAGTAGTACAGGTTATTGTTCATTAATACACCTTTCTGATCATGCAGATCAGATAAATATTTGGAAATTTGGGTTTTGTTTTTTTGTTTGGGATTTTTTCCTTTCCTTTTTTTCTTTCCCTTCCCTGTACTTTTTCTTCCAGAAGCTGATGCACCAATTACTATGGTCAATTGAATGACCAGGTCATCACTAGCAATTTACCAAAGTTCAAATTATTGTTTCCTACTCTGCCCCAAGGAACTGCTAATATTAATGTGCATTCCTGCTCTAACACAGTGGCCTAACTTCTGTGTAAGCTTTTCACATGCAGAACACTTCTGTCTCCTTTCTATATCCACAACCTTCCATTCTCATACTTGCCAACTTGTCTTCCTGAGCCTAACTCCAGAAAGATTTTTCTCAAGTTTTCTCCTGCATGTTATTTCTATTATTTAAGAATTAATCCTATATAAGCTTTGCGCTACACCCAAAGCAAATGCTGGTGCTGGCATCTGACCTCTCAAGCCTTGTCAAGTGACCTAAAATACCTTTTTCACCATAACATACCAAATATGTGACAGACAACTGATTACAGCAACAATTCTAGCCTCCCTTCCTCTTCTTATTTTAAAAGTAAAAAATTTGTACCCCACTCCTTATGGCTTTTCTCAGTCACAGGGTAAAGTTCATGGCTCCATTCTAAGTCCATGGCTTACAGTAGGAATAGACACATTGATGTGCACTGAAGTGAGAATATGAAATTATAATCCTGGATTAATTGGTTCTTTGCCAGAGCTCATGTGAATTTACCTTTTACTCCACACAGAATGATCAAATGTATGCTATTTTGCAACATGGATGTGAACTGACAACTGACCTACTTCTCTCCCAGGGACTGAAAATTTTAAAGGTGTTTTAACCTTCCACCATGGAACACCAAAATGGTTAAAGAAGGTAGAAAAAGTTTTTGAAGCACAGTTAACACCAACTTTGTAGTTTTTATTATTAAGGAGTACTTTATTAGCTCTTTGAGAAGTGCAGAACAAGACACAAATAATGAATTCAGCAAGAAGGAAGTACCACTACTGTCTGTTGTGCTGCACAAGGTGGACAGTCCTTCCACACTTTCAAAGATGTGAAAAATGGGAGTAGGAAATCTAAAACTAGAAGGTATGCAGCAGTAGTGAACAGGATTTTAAAAGAGACTGATACAGAGAGAGGAGAAACAATACAAATCCAGAGAACAAGTGAAGAGAGCCCTAATTATCGACCATTATTGCTATACTGCAGTTCAACAGAGCAAAGCCATGGACTGATGTAAAGTGATGGAAGTAACCAAGGACAGAAATTTCACACATCACTTAGGACTTTCAGTCTCACTAGGGAAAAAGGGAGATGAGATTCTCTCAAACCAGAGAAGAAGTAGAGCTTTAGGACCAACACCAAAGTTATTAAAAAAATAAAAAAAATAACTCTTAAGTACCCCAATACAAATAAAATATTAGAATATTTGTAAAAAAAGAATTAATTTAATAAGAGATGGGGACGACTAGCCATTTTGGTCAATTTGGACTTTTCAGAAATTTTATTTGAGGGATTGATTCAAAAATTACATTCTCTGAAGTTGCAAGAATGAGTACAAAAAGCTTTTACTATTTTAGAATCCAGGATACAGATCAGATTCATCACCAGGGGAGGCAATGGAACATTTGACTCTCATACATTGGAGATTATCTCTGTTGAACATATCAAGGAAATTATGCCTGGGATTAGCTATTATTCAAAGAAGGTCTTTCTTTTCTCCATCTCTTTGCTAATGCACAGTTACACTTCTTCCTACAGAACAATCTGCTTTATATCAAGGTTTATTATATGTTTTATTTGTAGTAGATGAAACAAGAAAAACTAAAAAACATAAAACTCAGACCCCCTTGGTGTTGCAATAAGAAGCAACACAGAGTCCCCAGGCAGGTGCAAAGGAGAGCCTCTTTATTGCCAAAACCCAGCCTTTTCAAGCAGTTAGCTGGTTGTCGGTATACATATTTTTAAGGCATAATAAACATAATTCAGCCAACCACTACACACCACGATGTGAGCATGTGACAGTCACACAGCATGTTCTTCTACCACTAATTCAGCTATGTCTGTTTCCCACAGTCCTGCTCTACTTAGCCACACAACCTTGGTTTTACACAGGCAACAAAGCCTGCATTTTATAAGGTTTTACCTGTATGCAACACCTTGGTACTACCCTGAAATCCAACACTTACATAAGGTTGTCTGACAGTAGTTTTTAAAAAATAGTTACATGGAAACAATTTTTTTACTTAAGGTAATTTATTATTTATTATGGTGTTGTATGGTCACATGAGCTGTGTGAAATGTAATAAAGGAGTCAGAATATTAGCAATCTGTATTTGATATTTATTTTCATTACCTTGGTGTACTTTAAATGGTATTTTGTGCAGTAGATTATATAACAAGAGTGAAAAAAAATACTATACAAATATATGCATATACAGAACAGAGGCATCAGTGATTTTGCTGTCTGCACACAGAGTAACATACTCTGTTAAAACTTTGAAGTACCATTATGCTAAACAAAATGTGTTATGATTCAGAGATACAAATGCATTTTCAATTGATTCACATTTCCAATTAAATTTATGATCAGCAGAGACATAATGATATTATCCACAAAACTGTACCAGATATGATAATAACACCCAACTACATCTGTGCTGTAAAAAGTATGACAATAGTGCACTATCACTGGTTCTAATTACCTCTTATCTTTTAGAGACTGGCAGGTGGCCAATGAAATGGGGATATAAAATCAGAATATAATCAGATAAAGGGAGATGAAACTGTTATTGGCTTTTAGTTATGTAAATTAAGAATTTTACTCAACAAGTTATTTAGTCATCCTGATGAGTAGAAACATTCATTTGGAAGACTAATTATACAGTACTTACAATGATTAGAACACCCAATTATTTCTGTTGCAAAGAGTATAAGGTACATCTTCAATGTATTAAGTTAGTGGTGAGAATTAATTTTGTTTATTTCTTTTACAGGAAATCTCCAAAGGAAGCCTAGTACAGACAAAAGCAATTGGCCTAGTGGTGAACCTGTAAGAAATTCTCTCTTGTCTAAATTGATTCTCTTTTGCTCTGCCTTTCAGACCTGCTTTGAGTCAATATCTTTCACACAGATGTACTCAACTACTAGAAACAGTCTTTCAGCTGAAGCACAAATGGAGGACCTGATCACTTGCAATCTCTTGAGATGGCACAGTTCATCTGCAAGGATAGCAGTGTTAGCTGATATCCCTCCCACCAGGTTTCCTCAGCTGCTGGGCTAAGCAAATAGCAGACCTATTTCCTTCACAAATATTTGAGTGAAGTACAGGAAAGTTTATGATTTGTATTGTGGGCATGACCATATCATATTTACCTCATATAAACATATTTATTTCCTTCCGCCATTACTCACTAAAAGGACAATTTTCACTTTCATTTTTACAAAGAAGGAAAAATCTCTATTATGCAAATTTCCTAAAAGGCTGTATTACTTCAGTCCAAGACCCACTTAAAATAGAACAACAACACTTCACGATTTATTTAGTAGATTTGTATGTCCTAAACCGTGACTTGCACAGATGTGTAATCTACAAGCAATCCATACAACAAGAGTAATTCACTAAGACATTTTGCATGTCAAACACCCAAAAACATTGTGCTAGTTCATGTTCATTCCAAAGGGGAAGGATTTAAGTGGCTGGCATAACTGCCTCTAACACTGATCATTGTGAGAGATGAGAGAGGCCACTGCAGATAAGGAAAACAAGGAAACAAGCAGAGGGTTTTATCCTCCAAAGACACAACAGAGTCTATTAAAGTCCACTGTGCAAGTTTCCATTGATTTTTGCAAACAAAGTGCTAAAAGACCAAAAGTTGTAGCATTAAAAAAAAAAAAATCCTAAGGAAGTAAGACAATTTGTGACTATTCACTGCCCTGACTACTGCAAGTACAATTATTTCCTTCACAGTCCCACTGACCAGCACAAATCTCAAAATAAACCCCATTACTTTTCACCTTTAGAATTATAGACCACTATATTACGTTATTGTGCAATAATAAACATGACCACAACTACCAAATTATTCTTTTTACTGTGTTAGTCTTTGTCTTATCAGAATTGCTTGAATCACAGAAACACAGAATACCCTGAAATGGAAGGGAACCACAACAATCATCAAATCCAGCTCTTGGCTCTACAAAGGAAAATTTAAAAAAATCATACTGAGTCAGCACTTTACTTTAAACACTTTTTTTGGTTGTCTAATTTTACTCTTTTTTGCACACTAAGTGAGCAGATTTCCGGATAGCTACTCTCTACTAAATATCCTGCTTCCAAACTGAGGAATAATCTCAGGAAAGGTGAGATAGAATGTCTGTATATCAGGATTGTTCCTTTCTTCTCTATCTTTTGTATAGGACCAAAGATGACAGGATTTGAAGTCCTCTACCTCTTAATTGTTGACGAGAAAGAAAACCCACTTCAGAGCTACAGCACTGCTGAAGTTCTCTTCATTATGGAAACACTCCCACCTGGTCACTCTGAGTTGAAACTGTGTTGGTTACCAAGTGTTACAGGTGCAGCAGGGTAACCTTAATCCCACAGCTGCAGCAATGATTACAGGACACATTCAATGAATCATTGCCCAATTTCCAATGTCCCCTTTTCTTGAAGGAAAAGGATAAAGAGTGTGACCTTCTTGAAGTCCTTGTTGCTGAGGTGGTGTGCATCAGATACAGGTTTTGGGCCCAGAAGATGAACCTGGAGTGGGCTCCTTGGGATGCCCTAAATTTGGCACTCACAGTTTGGCTGTGGCAGGCCATTGTCTTTGACATCCTGTTAAGAAATTTCAGGAGCTCCTGCATTTAGTAAAATGGCTACTGTCCTGTGCAGCCCAGTATCTCCTGACTTCTACCACTCAGGCCACCTTCTCAGTCACAGTCTGCCTTGCATCCCACTAACTTGTCACTCTTATTGCTTGAGGGTCAGAGACGGGATCTGCAGCACTGCTTTGTGGAACATCATGATCACACCATCAGCTCATTAGCCACTGCATGCACGAAAGGGAGAAGGGATGCACAGCAGAACTGTGTCAGAAAAGCCCAGGAGAACTCTACTCCCAGGGCAAGGTTTCCTGTGCATCTAACTTTGTAGCAGACATTAAGGGGTGAAAATTGGGTGGGTAGATTTTGACTTGGTTCGTTACCATGCAGGATACTACTCTTAAAGTACCAGAGGAATAACTTTAGAAAATATAACAGACCTTGAAGTCAGCAGATCAGCAGTGCTTTATCTTTCCTCTGAGTTGAGCACCTCAATGCCACAAAAAAGCTTACACAAAACCTTCCTTTCTCCCATAAAAGCATTTAAAGAAAAATATTGTACATACCAGGATGGCAGTGTAGAATGTCTCCAGAGGAAGCTCCTTGTGCTGGGTGGGAAAAGGAACAGACTGAAGGATTGTCTCTGGATATGTGTATATTGGGTTCCTTTGCCACGTCCCAGCTTGAAGAGCTTAGAAATACATCAGAACATGCAATCTCCTCCAAACAGTCCAACAGAACACTCCTGGGATCCAAGGACTACAAGCTGGTTGGCTTGGTGCTACATTTACCTCTAAAGGTCTGTAGATCTCTGTTGTAGATCTCTACACCAAGGCATAGACACTGGGTCCCACAAAAACAGCCTTTGTTCTGGGTCTGACGAGTGTGATCTTCACCTTCTTGAACCCTTGTCATTGCTTGTCACTCTCGCACGCAATGTCAGTCACAAGATTTACCAATTTCTGGTTTCCCCACAAAATCCTCTGCTTCTGGAGAAAATTTTTGTCTCAAAAGAAACTAATTCTCCTGAAAGTATCAGCAGGAGATAAGACTGACGACAAGGCTGACAGCAAGGCCCCAGTACAAGTCCAAGTTTGATTCAGGAAGCAAAGACGGGCACTCCTCCACTGTATCTCAGCCAGGACTGCTGGCCCTTAGATGAGATGAAATAGGGCTCAGGTGAGAGGTGGAGGGAGGTCTCAGGAAAGGATGAGCAGGGCTGTTGAAGTCAGTTAATACCCTCAGAGGCTTAGCTTCAAAACCATAATACTGCTTTTTGAAAGCCCTCTAATGCAAATGCAGCCACTATAGAGGTGTATGTAAAAAAGTCTCTTAGCCTTAATCTATTCCTGCATGCGGGGCAGAACAAAAAAAAAAAAAGAGTAAAGATGTGAATAACTCAAAGGCCCCTCTATAGAGTCATGTCATTTAATAATAATCCTATTGGACACAACAAGCATGTTTTTTTTTCTATTAAACTCACATTTTGCCTCCAAACAGTAACTTTAGGGGAAATAGGCTAAAACTGAATGTCAGAGATTTTCCAGCTCAATGGCACAAGACATGCATTGAAATTGCATCCCTGAACCTACATGTTGCTCCTCACAGTACAGAAAGGAGCTGGCCACCTGATTGCTGACTCCCTCTTTGTCTCCTGAAACAACAACAGAACGCAGTTTTGAAGCTGCTTAAAAATCATGCCCTTTTCAAATCAAATACACAAAAGACACAAAAAAACTGACATATCATTTTTTGATATTCTTTTCTTTCTTGGAAATGTAATAGTTTTTATGTAACAAAGAAAAAAATGGGAAGTTAGTCTAAGAAACTACCTGATTTTTTAAAATCAGAAGTTGTTTTAATTATTAGAACTGGGTCAAAGTAATATGTTGTTTCTGAACTCTCAAACTCTATTGGAAAGGCCAAATTAAGATCTCATGTTTTGAGGATGTTTCTAGGTCTCTGACAGAACAGAGGAAACAGTCTAATGTTACCATATCTAAATATTACCATGTTTAGATGTGAATCAAGACCAAAATGTTGCAGTCCATATAATGGCCATTCATAAAGATTTTACTGGGATCAACAAAACCTGTGAGACATCTTTTGTAGCCACAGGATAGTATATTCTTTATCTGAACTACCATCCATTTGAAACACTGTTCCTGCTTTTCCTTTTTCCTCAGCAAAATGGGTGTTTTGCTGACACCAAAAGGCAGAAATAAGAAAGAAATAGATGTGTCCCTGTGCAAGCACAGAGAACAGTGGAGGGATTTGCAACCTGCTTCTTATTTATATATTTGTTTGAATCTGTGTGAATTGGTTTTTATATATTTGATAGGTAAAAGAGATGGAAAAAAAAAGAATAAGCATTCAGTAGGTCAATTATTGATATAAGAGTCTGAGCAAGCAACAGCAAAATTCACTATGGAAATTTATCTGCATGGGTCAATGGCTATTGACTGCCTGAAAATAAAGGTCGATCACACTGATAGATTTCAATGCCATAGCTATGAACATATATTAATAAACACAGCACAGAAGTGATTTTTGACTCTGTTGGAAAGGACAGATAATCAATATCCTTGTGTCCTTGCCAAGGCTGAACTTTGTACTTGAATTATGTTAATCAAAGACTAAATAAAGTGCTGATGTTTTTATATAATTAGGATATGGAGGAAAATAATAAAGTAGTTGGTGGCCTTTGTTGGTTATTTGATGCTAAAATTAGTAAAAAAAACCCACATAAGCCATTTTAAAAAAGCAACATCTGTTTTTCACAAGCATCCTCTCCTGTCCCAGATATTATTCTTACTATATTCTTACTGCAAGAACAAATTCAGCACCTCACACTGCAAACAAGCATGGACAACAGGTTTGGACAATTTATATAAGAGCCCAGAAGGTCTGGACTGTTGGTTTTTTTTTTCAGACAGGTGGCCAAGCTATAAAGGTCCACTGATCCCTGGATGTTTCATCCAGATAGCATTGTTTCATATGATATTTGAAGTTTCCTTTTGGAAAGAGGCAAAAGCACAGAATGCTGGCAGCCTGATCCTACCTGAATGCTGCCATCCCTTTCCTCTTATTTCCAAACCCCACCACCCTGCCTAGCACGTCGACTTGTACAGCTGAGTTGGATGAGAGAGTTAATCCAGCTGAAAACCGCTTGATTTGGTGGGAGTAGGATGTAAATGGAGCAGCTCTCCACTCCCAGTGTGGTCTTTAAAATGTTGGGAGGCTGGGAAAAAGATCATGAAACTGAAGCAGGGCTCAGCAGCATGGCCTCAAGCAAGCATTAGCTCTAGTGGATGCACCCTGAGATGCAAACTGCAAAGGAGTGAGCCTAAATATGAATCTTACCATGTGTGACCTGTTCTGTGAAACAGCTGAATTTCAATCACTCAGCACAACAACTGGCACAAGTATTCTATTATACCACTTCTCTGAGTGGTCATTTCAAGAAAAGCTTAAATTATTCAGGTATTTAATTAAATACCTGGCATTAATATTCCAGCTCTACTGTGAAACCAGTTATTGAGTGGAATGACTTACATTCCCATTAATTTAGAGAAAAATGCATTGCAATAATAAGTGTTAATTTTCTGGAATCATACAAAGAACTGTATGGGTCCAGTGGTGAGCATAAAAGAGTGCACAGTGCTATAAATATGTATAATGGATACAGTTTTACTTCTCTTTTTGTATTAGCAATTCCAAACAATCAGGAACCAGGTATTTTACATGTTATCTACCTACTATTTTCTGTATTTTCCTGTTATGAATAAAAACTTGCCAGTTCTCAAACTGCTTAGGTGATTAGCTTTATATAAGAAGAGTAAGATAGTTATTTTCTTTTTTTTAATATTTAAAAACAACTTTAATACTGAATAAGCAATTTGATTGTGTACATACATATATACATACATATATATATATATATATATATATATATATATATATATATCTCAAACCACAGATTCCTAGATGATCTGAATGAACCAGGCTTTCAGAATTGTAATCTCATTTCTATACCTACTCATGAAAGAGCACAGATAATGGCAGGTGCTACTAAATCTTCATCTCCCTTCAAACCAACCATTTGCAATGTGGATGCACTTGGATAAGCCTGTGTCTGGGTGGTATCCACATACCCCTTGACAATAACCCAGCAGTTAATGTGCCCACACTGCTATTCCTTATGCTGGGCAAAGCCATTTTATGCTTAAATTATGTTCCCCCCTGTTTTTAGCCACTTTTTCTTTCACTGTACAAAAAGTTGGTATCTCTTTCTAAGGCTCAGAAAAATTCCTTATAACAAAGAAAACAGCTGCATGAAAAGCAGTCAGAGATGTGTAAAATACTAGTGAATGTGAAAAATCAGAAGCATGTCAGTTAAGTGTTTCTCTTTAATCCTTTTATTCTACCCTCATCTCTCTATTTGAAAGTCTTTCGCTTCCTTTCTTTCCCCTCTGAATTAAGACCCTGCACCAATTTTTCTTCTAGTGGCCCTATCAGTAAATGAGTTTTAGTTCAGTTTCTTAAAAAAAGAGGCAATTTCTAGTAACTAAGTCACACCCCCCTTTCCTTTCAAAATGGGTTGAATTTTTACTAAACCATAAACATGGGTTCTATACCTTAAACTGAATGTAACAGGACAAAATATTTTTTTTCTGCTGTAATATTTTCTGTGTTAAATTTAGCTGAATTTGACCTTTCTGCTCAGTTTAAAAATCAAAAATTCAGATTTTCCAAATATTTTTCACTTTTCTTTTTCAATGGAACTAGAAGCCAAATTTGAACTGAATTTATTACTAGTTTACTTTGTTTCTAAAAGGCATATAGCAGTCTCAAAAAAAAAAAAAATCCTGCACACAGGCAGTAATTTCTACTTTCAAATTAACATTAATCCTTGACACTTTGTAAATATTTCCCCTAAAGCAACAAGGTGACAGGTTTTGCAAACACCTACACTGCATACTAGATGTAAACCCTTTAGCTTCTTAGCATGAACCTGTGAAGTTAAATACAAATCTGTGCTTAGAGATGTAAGCAAAATCTTAACTATTTATTTTTACACCTACCTGAATTAAAAAGTCAAATTTTATTTAGATGCTCTTTAACATTTGCTCTATCTCCTGTTAAGTGACTGTATAAATTGTGAAATGCATGTGAAAGCCTGAGGAGGAGGTAGCAATCTGTACATGTACACAAAGTACCTTGTACTTCATCATTTCCATCATTCACAAAAGCTAAAGCTGAAGAAGCATGAGAGAATTCTTAGTTCTCTGACCAGCATTCCCACCCACTCATGCAGGAAAAGGAGATTTCTTATCAGCTAAACAACTTATATCTCCACCTTCCCATCCATCTGCTGAATGGGAAGAGAGTTCAAATCAAGTGAACCATTGAATTTCCCTGTAAATAAAAGGGTTTAGGTGTCTTATATTTTCCCCTCCTTCCCCTCTTCTGCCTCTACACATATTTCCCAAGTTTCTTTTTGAATATGAAAAGACCTTTCAAGTATTTTCCTCTTGCAATACCCAAAACCACCTTTGAGCTGTAGCACCAGTCTGTGGGTTGCACTGGCTTGCCAGCCATCACTGTAAATTGGTACATACGTTGAAATAAATGTCTGTAACCTTGAATATTGCACAGTATAAAATCAGATTAAAGAAAAGATCTACTGACTTATCCCAGTGATAATATTTAGACATCACATTGACATCTAGATAAGTTGCAGTATAAAAACTGGCTGTTTAGGTCAGGCACCTGAGTGTAAATCACTCTGGACCTGTCTTGGCCAACATACCTGGCCCTCCTTCCCATGGCAGAGGCATTTTGAAGGTCACTCAGCTTTCTTTCTGGTGTGGTATCAGATCCCTGTTAAGGCAGCCAGAGTCCTGAGTACCTTAGATTAGAAGCACTTTTGTGTACCTTTTATAAATCAAATACTAACATTTGCAGAGATTCATGTATAGTTTTAATGCCAGAGCATTCTGTCCGGTGCAGAAATTCACAAGGTTGTTGCCTCACTCCTGTTTTTGGAGGCAAACCTGTCCCCAGTGAGAATTCAAACTGTAAGATGTTTATTGAGCTTTAGATTGGGCAAAGTGGGGAAGTTCCTCAAGTCTTCCCCTTGAATCTGTGATACCTCAGCTGGGCACAAAGAGACCATGTTATCTTTGCTGTTTCAAAGACATTCTCTGAGAAGGTAAAACTAGAATCTAAAAAGAGGATATAATGATCAGCTGCATGTTCTTAGCTGAATACAAGAAGTTCAGAGTAACTTTTAATATAAGATATTTGCCTGATCCCATCTAGTAGCTTCTCAACTGCCTAAGGATCATTAAATCACAGCAGTTAAAACAGGCTTTCCCACTTTTCAGGTGCTTTCTGTATCTGAGTCCAGGGCTTCCACATTTATCAAGTACTAATATGTCTCTCTTAAGCAAGAACATGATGTAGGTGGAGAGATATCACCCATGAGCCTGTCAGCCAAGCAAACAAACCTGGCATACAAGTCCAAGTGAGTTGTGATTATTTCTTTGCAGAAAGATGTTAAGCAGAATAGAGTACTCTGGAGATGCCACACGTCCCACTCAGAGAGGTGCCAGAAATATCTGTGCTATTTAAAGTATTCTGGGCATCAGGAATACAAGGGAATCTTAAACTGTCTCATGGCGTTAATTAAGTAGGGCTGGCCAGGTGGTTGCTATCAAAACACTTTTAATAGATTTAACAGAACTGGTGTTCTGTTAGATGGCTTTTCACAAGCCTCTAGATTATACAGGGATTTAAAAAAGAAAGCCAACAAAAACCAAACACAAACCCCCTAGCTTATATGTCCCAATACTTCAATTTCAAATGGAAGATTTTTATTTTCTTGCGACTTCTTGCTTCTTGTCTAGACATTTCAGCACATTAATACCAGGAAAAAAAATGCAACTCAAAATAGCAACAGTTTGATTGTTACAACGTGGGCCAGAAGATTCCTAAAAGACCTGGACAATAACTTTATGGAACAGGTCCTAAGGGAGCCAGCTTTGAAAGAATCCTTCTTTACCTACTACTTGTTAATAGAGTGGGTTTCAGAAGTGGTCAGTGGCTGTCTTGGCCACAGTGACCATGAAGGAATTGAGTTTAAAATCTCTGTTGACAGGAGGAAAAGTGCCAGCAAAGCTTCAACTCTGCACGTGAGGAGAGCAGACTTCAGGCTGCTCAGGAAATTAGTGAGTGAGATCCCCTGGGAAAATGTTTTTTGCAGCTGCTGGGTTCCATCAGTGTTGGTCACTTTTTAAACATCATCTCCTAAGGGCATAGGAGCAGGGAATTCCTGAATGCAGGAAGTCAAGCAGGCAAGGCAGAAGACTGGCTTGGATGAACAGGAATCTTCTCTTGGAAATAAGGCAAAAAAGGAAGGTGTATGTTCAGTGGAAGCAAGATCAGGTGAAATGGAAATAATCCTGAGATGCTACTTGACACTGTAGGGAGAAAATGCTTCTGGCCAAAGCTCATCTGAATTGAAGCTGACCAGAACTGTGGGGGACAATAAAAAAGAGGGTTTCTTTTCAAATATATTAATGGCAATAGGGAGTATAAAAATAACACTGTCCTGTTACAGGATGAGAATGGCCACCTCACAAACAAGGACAGAGACAAGGCAGCGGTGTTGAATGCATTCTTTATCTCTGTCTTCAACACAGATGATGGATCAAGGGGGTCTCAGTGCCCTGAGCTGGAGGATAATGACTGCAAAAATGATCAATTGCCAGCTGACCCTGGAGCTGTGCAGGATCTGCTGTTCCAGCTGGATCCCTACAAAGCTATGGGGCCTGGTGGAATTCATCCAAGAATCCTCTGAGCTAGCTTATGTCATTGCAAAATCTTTCTTGATGATTTTTGAATGATCTTGGGAACCTGGAGAGGTCCAACTGACTGCAAGCTTTCAAGAAGGGCAAGAAGAAAGACCTCAGAAACTACAGGCCTGTCAGTCTCTTTTCAGTGCCTGGCAAAGTTATGGAGAAGATTATTCTGGGAGGTATTGAAAAACACCTGAAAGACAATAGAGTCATTAGTCACAGCCAGCATGGCTTCATGAGGGGCAAGTCCTGCTTATCAAATCTGATTTCCTTTTATGATAAGGTAACCCACCCAGTTGATCAAGGGAAGGATCCTGCAAGAGACATTATCAAAATCTTTACTGAAATCCAAAATGTAATCATTTGAATTTCAGTAAAGATTTTGGTAATATCTCTTGCAGGATCCTTCTGGACAAAATGTCTAGCACACAACTGGATAAACACATCATGGATAGGTGATGGGTCAGGCACAAGGGTTTATAGTGAATGGGGTGACATCAGACTGGACATCTGTCACTAGTGGGGTTCCACAGGCTTCCATCCTCAGCCCTGTGCTCCTCAACATCTTCATGAATGACTTGGATGTAGGACTGTAAGGGATATTAAGTAAGTTTGCAGATGATACAAAAGTGGAAGGAGCTGTTGACTCCCTTGAAGGCAGGGAGGCCCTGCAGAGAGATCTTTGTAAATTAAAGGACTGGGCAACCACCAACTGTATGAAGTTCAACAAGGGTGAGTCCCAGAATGGGATGGGGCAACCCCAGATGTACGTGCAGACTGGGGAATGCAATGCTGCACCTGCAGGTCCTGGTCAACGGCAAGTTGAACATGAGTCAGCAGTTCCCTGGCAGCCAGGAGGGCCAACCCTGTCCTGGGGGGCATCAGGCACAGCATCACCAGCCAGGCAAGGGAGGGGATTGTCCTGCTCTGCTCTGGAGCAGCCTCACCTCGAGTGCTGAGGGCAGTTTTGGGCACTGCAATGTAAGAAAGACATTAAAGTCTTTCTCATTAAAGAGAGCATCCAAAGAAGGGCTATGAGGATGGTGAAGGATTTGGAAGGCAAGCTGTACGAGGGAGAGCTGAGGTCTCTTGGTCTGTTCAGCATGGGGAAGAAGAGACTGAGAGACCTCATTGTGATTCACAACTTCCTTGTGATGGGAAGAGGAGTAGCAGACACTGATCTCTGCTCTCTGGTAACCAGTGGCAGGACCTAAGGGAATGACATGAAGTTGTGTCAGGGGAGGATTAGGTTGGCTGTTAGAAAAAGGTTCTTCATCCAAGAGAGTGTTGGGGCACTGGAACAGGCTTCTCAGGAAAATGGTCACAGCACCAAGCCTGACAGAGCTCAAGTGTCAGGCCTAAGAGCTGGACCCAATGATCCTTGTGTGTCCCTTCAAACTCAGCATAGTTTGATTCTGCGATGCTGTGATTAATTCAACATTTATTTTTTTTAATAGTAGATTAGAAATATTTTCAAGTTCTTAACCATTAAAACATGCTTATGGAAAGAAAAATAACTTTTTAGCTACCAATAAGTCCCATTACTTGGCCCATGAATATTTCATGTGAAAGGAAACCACATGAAGCATGCAAATCTAGCAAGAATAAAAACTCTCCTTAGTATCTCTGTTGTGTTACTGTATCATTTCAAGGGTGGGTGGTTTTTTTCATACTCTTCTGTTTTGTACTTGTTTTTTCTCAAGTACATGAAATTTTTTTTCCCTTTTTACCATACCTGTTCTCTTCAGTCTTTTCCCTCTATCATTGCCACCATGTGGAACAAGGGCAGTGGGCTCAGTAGGGTAGAGAAAAACTTCTCCTCACCTTTCTGATGGAGGGCCAAGTGGCAGGAACAAGGAGAACGCATCTTTCTCCTGAGTGAGACATGGAGTGGGAGACAGTAGAAAAAAAGCTGGTAAAAAATCAAGGTCAGGTCCAGAGTCTGCTCTTCATGACTTCACAGGTGTAGAGAAGAACCCAACATGAAGTCCTGAAGAAAATCTCTCAGGAGCTCCAATTTCACGTCTAAGTGTATTTCTTTTTCTCTTTCTGTATGTCAATTCTTCTTTTCCTGATGTTAGAAAAAATACAGAAAATGAATTTATATATTCTCAAGCCTTAAGACCTTCACCATTGAGGGATGTGTGCGCATAGACCCACAAAGTACACTTCATGTACAGATTCACAGCATGCAATGTTTCCTTTGTGCACTACCCAGCAACATTGTAAAGGAGTCAATCAATACTAGCTCCTGTTGATGTGAGGTCTTTTGAGACTATATTTAATTTAATAATTATATTCAATGCCATCATGCATTCCCTACATCCTAACCTTTGGAGCATCAGTTTCAAGTTTTCTCTTCTGCTGCTAGAAACTTAGAGAAATTTCCTTTATCACTTCTTTTCCAGGTCGCTTGCAGACATTTTTAAGACAGCAACAAAGCAAACTGTAAGGAGACAGTTAAGTTAAAGAACTTTAACAAGGAGAAGGGAATATTTGATGCTGGATGGAAAACAATGCTAACATTTTATTTTGGACACCAAGTTTACCCCAAGCTAGCTGGGGTAACGTGGGCATTGTGTGTACCTGCAAGGAGAAGCTGGAGTGTCCAGAGGGCACAGAGAGGAGGATGTGCAAAGGCAGCCCCCCTGCAGGCTCCCCACAACCCCACAGCGAGCTAGCAGGATGTTTTCGGGTGTCAAATTACCAGGATTTTTTCCACCTGCAGCCCGACTAAGCAGTTGGTTAACGTGAACTGCCTCTGCCACCCTGTGGGAGCTTGCGGGAAGTGCTGGAGTGCCACGGAGCCAGCAGCCAGCATCCTGCACCGAGCCTTAAGGGCCATCCCACTGCAGACATCGCCCGGTGCTGCAGCTCTCTGCCAGCCCGGCTGCCTGGAGGGAATCAACACACACCGGCAGAGAAGGTTAATCTTTTCAGCTTTATTTCTCAATGGATTTAGTAGGGAAAAAAAAAAAAAAAGAAAAAAGTAAAAAATCACCACCAAACTCCTGAAACTCCTGAATCTGAACAAGCACAAACTTTGAGGTGGTTGTAATCTGAAGCTCTCCTCATCCTTCATAAATCACTATTGACTGATTAACAACAAGGAAGATATTTTTCCAATAAAATACACATAACTTTAAATGGTGAAGGAAGAACTGTCAGCAGACACTGCTCAGATGCATCAGTTAAAAGCTGTTTTGTTCCTGGAAAACTGTAGTTTGGCACAGGCATTTGCAGGCAATTCCAGGACTGTAAGCATGCTTTTTTAAACCATTTAAAGGCTAGATGTAGTAAGAGTTACAGAAATAAGATTCAGACACTAAAAAACCCAGATTATTTTGTATGGACTAGAATATTTATACAAAAAACCAAAAAAAGCTTATCTTGGCATAGAGTGTTCTGTGAACCCTTTCAGCCACTTCTGTTCTAAGCATCACTGCAGACATTCAACATACCTAAGTGAGGCTAACACATAATTTAAAATTTAAAAGAGGTATTTTTTCATTAACAACATTCCAAAAATATTTAATTACCATGTGTTTGGCAAAGCTATCAGAAAGGTTTCTGCACATCACACATACTCAGCAGTGGAGCTAGTTGGAAAAGAAGTGGGGATAGAAGGGAGAAGTGTGCATTACCAGTGCTGATTCTGCTTGTCTTTCTTTCTTCCTCTAGCTCATTCAAAATATTATTTTCCTTACAACAAACCAAAAAAGATCTCTAGGTCTTCATGAATACAAATGCAATTACCTAAAACACAGAAAAATCAACAACCAGTTATGTTAATTGTTGCTCCTAGTTCTTTATATTCATGTATGTATATATGCACATACAGTGTTCATGTATAAATGACAACATATTTATGTATACTGCTCCTTACACTCATGAGAAAGGGAAACTGTGTTCTAAGATCTTAGTTCCCTGTAGGAAGTACTGTCATTGTAATATCTACTAGCACAACAGCTATCTGTACCTGGGAAGGCCCGGGGTTGAAGACTGTTGATGGTATTACCTGATGCAGATCAAATCTTCAATTCCTAACCTAGTCCTGCAGAAGAAAAGGGAGGGTGGAATGAGGGACATTGTTACTGTCCTGAAGTTTTCCAGCATCATCTGAAGGCAGATATTTCGATCCACTTGATCGGACAGGACAAATGAGACCCTGTGAATTTTAATCTGATTATCATTGAAATAATAGGCTCACTCCCTTTGTGTGAATTATGTGTACTTTAAAAAAGTTGAGAGGTACACAAATATTGCTACATTGTGCCTATCATTATATCTTACTTAACTTGAATGACATTTAAATAACAGCCTTAACCTTCTTCTGACTTCTTGTGGAGTATTCTGTCTTTATCTGGCTGAACTTTACATCCCAACTTAGCTTCTTCTGCACAGGATTTGAGGATATCTGATGAGGTATATACAGGCACAGAGACCATAATTAAACATGAAACTGGAAAACTGACATTAAACTTTCCCCTTCCTCCCATGCTATAGAGAAAAAAGTCAGCTGTAGGGGTTGATGGCTGCAAGCACCTTGCAGAGAAAACCAAATTTCCTGGAGGATTGATATCCTGCACATTCTCCATTATGAACTTAAGTTGCCCAAGCCAGTCAGTGCCCTGGGAAAATGAGCCACAGGTCCTTCGTAGCTATAGCATTATGAGTCCCTTGAGGCATAAGGAGCTCTGATGTCTGGCACACTGAATCAGCACCCAGGATGACCCAGCTTTAATTCCTTGGTCAGCCAAAGACTGATGCTGATTTTGCATTAACTATTTCAAGCCAAACAGAGTCAAGACAATCTCCCAGCCTGGATTTATATGGAGCTGAGTAAACCAAGTCAGGCTCACTGCCATGCCTCAATATGCTAATGCAAAGCACTTCGTGATTTGACAATAGCATGACAGGTATCTACTGTCTCTTTTAGCATTTTTTTTTCTACAGCAGAGGGAAAAAGAGTCTTTAGGCCCTCTCCATGTGAAGGTTTGCTGTCGTGGCCCAAGATTCAACTCCATACAAAGTGTTTCTACTACTTTGTCCCTGTTGAGGCTGGGTCTGGTTCTGCCCATGCTGTTCAGGACACAGGCCCCTCCCTATTTCTTGGCAGTACATCCTCCAGCCCCTGCTTGGTCATGCTGGCAATGTTGGGATCTGAGAGCACTCAGTCTCAGTTTACAGTGCTAAAGCAGTAGTGAGAGCCTGGCCTGCAGCAAGGAAAGAGTCTAAAGAGCTCCCTCCTGCCTCCCTTTTCTGGCAAAACTTCAGAGACCATCTCTGCTTTGGGCACAGTCTTCCCCACATCCCACGTGCACCAAACCAGGGACACCTCCAGCCCTTGCTTACCCCAGGTGCACCCTGTGTCCCACCCTAGCAGCCTCTGTAGGAGAGACAGGAGGGGACAGAAGAGTGGGCAGAGTCATGGCAAACTTGCAAGCACACAGCATACCATATCAGTATGGTGCTCAGCCTCAGCTGTACCCCACCATTGCACTGGGTTTTTCTGGGAATGGACACTGATTTTTGATTCCTTTGTGCACCAAGGGGACTGTGGATACAGAACAGGGGAGAATTGTTCATCTCTTCTGCACTGTCCTGCAATGTAGGAGGAGTGTAAGATATCACATGTGATCTCTCAAATGCAAGGGTTTTGGAAGAAATAAGGGTTGACACAAACACTACTGCTTCAGAAATTGTCTGAATAGGATAGAAGTAGCAATTGCTACATAAGGAGAGTAAAACAACATCTGCACATGCAGAAAGAGGTTTGGGAGTTCAGATCCCTCTGTGTTCTCTTTCTAAGATAATTCTCTGAGAATTAAATAACGTAGAAGAGGTTTAATGCTTGGGAATCTAATCACATTGCTTTTTTATTATTATTTAAACAACATATCTACTAAAATTCACTCAATGAAAGTTAAACAAGATGACTAACAACTTAATTTTCATTTGGTAATTCAAGGTCTTTCTGGAGATGTATGAGAAACACAAGAGAAAAGCTCCCTGCCTCCATTAATGTTTTATGTCAGAGTTATGATTTTATTACAGAACTGCCTTGTTTCAGCCTCTGAGAGTAGCATTATAACATCTTAGAGATTGCTATGTAGAGCAGTTTAATTACTATCTGATGGTTAGATCAACAGTGTGAAAGCACTGAGCTCTGTTATTCATGAACAAGCCAGAAAAATTAAACCACTCAGTGGAAATTGTTCTTTAAATACTTCTGCAATACCAAATTGTTTTCCTAGATTAAAATTCCAAGTAATGCTCGCTATCTATTTCTTTGAGACAGCTTTCTGTTTGGTTGGTTGTTCAGTTTTTTGATTAGTGACAATAGATGGTATTTTCAGAATTACTTTGCAAGTAGGATTCCTACACCTCATTGATAGTAAGGGTCCAAGCTTCCAAAAATTCAAAAAGCTATCACTCACTTTTGAAATCTGAGCTGAAATCTAATTTTGTGACCACTTTTGGTGTTTGAATACAAAAGTATCTCTATTCATCTCAGTGATAGCATGTACTCTGCTAATAGCTTAATTCATTGGTCATTTTATTTAAACTGATATGAGCCTTTTAAGTTGGATGCTCAGAATTTTATTGCTGGAATAATTTAACTGAGGAAAAAATCATATTGTAATTTTACAATACTACAGAGAACACAAGCTTTTGAAAAAAGCCACAACCAAACAAACCACACTGTGACTTGTTGCACTAAATTACAGAAGATCTGAATTCATTTGCTCAAAAGTAGCATTGTAACACTTCTCATAAATAGCCAAAAAAAAAAAAAAAAAAAAAAAAAAAAAAAAAAAAAGAATTAGAACTTTAAGTCTCCTAGAGGGTAGACCAAGCCATGTTTCACATGTTTTTAACATCATGTATGATTCCTTTGAACAGGCCCTTCCTTAGTCCCACCCTGCTGAGATTAATGAGCCTAGTTACAGGCAGAGAGAAGAAGGAATCCACTTGGTTTACAATTGGCATTTAGGAGCAAATGAAATCTACTTGGATAGTAATTCAAGTAATAATGTAATGACTTGCCAGCTTTTCTCACATCTTAACGATGTACACTTATAAAATCTGCTGTGATGATGACAGGGTTCATTGCGTGGTTTTTTGAATGGCTAATTTTGTCTTGTGTATTCCAGGGTAGAAAATATTGGTGACTAAAATTGTTCAGAAGAGTCTCAGTCCTAGAATACATGAAGGGCTTAAGAGCATTGAAAAGCCTTTCAAGGATGGAAAACAAATGAGCACTGACCTCAAATAAAAAAATAACAGATTAAAAAACCCCAACAAAACCAAACAAAAGGAAAAGCTGTTAGAAGCAGAAAAGAACCCCCTCTTGAATATTTCAATCCATTGCTTATCAGAAAAGCCTGAAAGTTAGTAGTCAGCCTCATGTGAAGTGACTAACCAAAGGGCAAAATGATTGACTAATAAACAAGTTCTAACTAAGACATGTTTTTTCTAAACCAGAAATCAAGCATCCCAAATAAACTTCTGGAATTTACAGACATTCTTAACACCTTTTCTTTCCACACACTCCACACCAGTACCTGTGAGTTTGCAAATTGCATGGAAGACAATGTTGAGCATGTGCACCTAAGGCACATGGCCCCACTCAGAACCACAGAATCACTAAGGATGGCAAAGATCTCCAAGTCTGTTGAGTCCAACCTTTGACTAAACACCACCATGTCAACTAAATCATAGCACTAAGTGCCATGCCTAGTCTTTTCTTGAACTCTCCCAGGGATGGTGACTCCACCACTTCCCTGGACAATCCGTTCCTGACTACACTCAGTGAAAAAATTCTTCCTGAAATCCAACATGAACCTCTGCTTTTGCAGCTTGAAGCTGTTTCCTCTTGTCCTGTCACTTGTTGCCTGGGAGAAGCTGTACTCCACCTGGCTGCACCCTCCTTTCAGGCAGTTGTACAGAGCAATAAGGTCACACCTGAGACTCCTTTTCTCCAGGATAAACACTCCCAGCTCCATTAGCTGACCCTCAGATGACTTAATCTCTAGACCCTTCACCAACTCCGTTGTCCTTCTCTGGAAGGACACTCTGGCACCTCAACTTCTTTCCTGAAGGGGCCCAAAACCAAACACAGTATTCAAGCTGTGCCCTCACCAGTGCTGAGAACAGGGAATGATCACCGCCCTGGTCCTGCTGACCACCCTATTTGTGTGCTATGCACTAGTGTTGGTAGTCCAATTTCTACAGTATCTGGGAAAGAGTGTGAATACACTGGGGAACCAGGTAAGGTTCGAGTTCCTACAGCTACTGGCCCAAGAGTGGCCTCTCCTAGCATGCCCATGCACCTCTGTCATTGCCTACTGGATTTTGGGTGGCTCTCACAAGATCCATTTTGCATTGTTGCACAAAACCACAGTAAAAAAACCCAAAACTTCAATATGGCAACCTCCTCGAGGACTATGAAGGCAAAACTGCAAGTGAAATTAGAGGACTTTTCTTCACTCAAACATGTTACAGGGTAGCCTGGGTCTGCCTTCTTTCGAGGCAAAGAGAAGAGAGCAGGGGTTTAACTGAAGGCAGGACGCAAGCATTAGATGGAAAGGGTGGGAAAGAAAGGACTAAAACTGGAGACAGAGGAATTGAAACAGTGGTACTGAGGGAAAAATGCAAACTTCTGAAAGAGAAGGGAAATTGATAGAGATGAAGCTGGGCCAAGATACAATCGACACTCACAGCCCACACAATTCTCTAAGCAAGCTGTATTTAAAATGGTCACAGGGTTGTAAAGCCTCTCTTCTTTCCCTTCTACTGTTCACTACTTCAGTTTGAACAACTTCACTATGAGACAGGCATAGCCTGCAGGCTTCAGAGCAGGACCAGAACCATCTACAACAATGTCCTTAAAAAGGCAGGTGGACATTCAGATTGAAATCAGGATACTAAATAAGGTGTTCACTTAGAATACCTAAGAATGAAAAATGAGAGTCTCCTAGAAAGACTTTGCTTAATAATACCCCTTGATACAATTTTCATAAATCATTACACATTTTTACAAAAGAGTCAGCAGTTTTAAAAGAACCCCACTGTTCTTTCATCGCTTTCGATAGCCCACATCATACAAACAATATTTTCCAATGTATTCTAAATGCACATATTAACCAGCAAGTGGTCCTGTAGATTGAAATGGCCCCTTAAAGACCTTTGCCAGTTTAGCAAAAAACAGCATTTTGCTGGGAAATCTGTCCAAATTAAGAGAATCATGGACTTAATGGCATAGAAAAAACCCCCAAACCTTTACTTGGAAACCAGTTTAAAAATGATTTAGTGTTTGTAAGCCTGTAAGAGATGTGGTAAGTTTTTTCCAGGCCCTAGGTGATCTGTCCTCTTGATCTTTCAGGCATCCTCTATTGAGAGCCTAGATTAAATTAGCTGTTGAAACACAAGGTTTATTTTCTATGTCTGTTCCTGTAAATTGAATTTGCTCTTTTGTTGTTAAAGCACAAGTAACTAGGTTAGTAAAAAGAAGGTAGAGACAGTACTAGAAGTTGTACCAATCACAGGAAGAAGGTCAGGTCTAAAGCACCTAAGGGGTGAAAACCATAACGTGCTGGTATTGTGCCCAAAGGATGTAATTGAAACTGTACTGATGAAATAAATTAAAAAGGGACTGGAAAGTTTATTTGAAGAGTGTAGATACAACAGAGCTTAGGAGACGAAGCAGGTCATTCCAGGCGATAATTCTGTTAAAGTTAATTTCTATAATTTGGTTCTACTTTTTTTCTGCTTAGAACACTTTTTTTTTTTAACCTAAACTGTGCTTGCATGCTGCATGTCATGTATGTACCACAACTTGCATGACATGCATGAAAAGTAAAAGTCCATAAAGAAACAATGGCAGCCCTAGTAACTTTAATAATTACAAGGAGACTTAATGAAGCAGTCCAACAGCCATGTCATTCTACAGTAAAGAGAACTGTACTCCAATATCCTTCTGCCAAATGTCCTGAGAAATGACAATGCTTTGCAACTCATCAGTGGGGCAAAATTGGAAATGCACACACACTACACTACAGGGCTGCTGTTACATTCTCCTCAGATGAACATGCAGCAGCAAAATGTGGACTTGAGAAGAGATATTTGGAT
Source organism: Rhipidura dahli (assembly GCA_013399225.1). NCBI lineage: Eukaryota > Metazoa > Chordata > Aves > Passeriformes > Rhipiduridae > Rhipidura > Rhipidura dahli. The sequence continues at coordinate 1,032,495 of VXAC01006218.1, forward strand.
CCTTTCTCTTTCAAGAGAAAGAGAGGAAATAAAGTTTTTTTCTGGCAGGTAACTTTGTGTTGCAGAAGATATTTTGAAGAGACATTAGAAATGAAAATGGAATACCCCTGAAGGAGATTGGGCTCTTATGGGCAGCAAAGCACTGACATCAGAATAATCCTGGAAAATAATTAGAAAACCAAAAAAGAAATTACAGATATGTATCAGCTTCGTATGGTTCTACTCTGAACTATTAAATTCAGCAACACTTACCTTGTTCCTCTTTCCCTTCTGGCAGCAGCCACTGTTCTGTCACGACGATGACTTTTGCCCAGTTGAAAATAGAGAGGAAAAGCACACCCTCATCCCCCATAATCTCCAATATTTTGCTGTCAGTCTTGAATCATCAAAGTCTGATTTTGACCATACTGCTGGGAAGCTCTGGATGAGTTCTGAGGGAACATGAGCAGCCCTGTAAATTAATTTTCTAGAAATATGTTTGTGGTTCCCATTGTTGAACAGCAGGGAGGTCTAGAAGACAAAAAGAAAAGGGGCACCTGCCATCTTGTCACATCTGCTTTAGATTTTGACTCAGTTCAAGGGTCAGAATACTCCCCAGTCTTCTCCTGTAACATTCTTCTCAGAGTGAGCTACTCAAGTGTCAGATCTCAGATCTCCTGGGACTCATGGAAGAAGAGGAGGGTAGTTCTCCTTGGATTGAGATTTGCTGCAGACTCTGTAGGAAGAATAATTCTTTTCACATTTGCTGTGAGCAAATCAGTCACCAGCAAATCACCACAAAGCCTATTGGCATCCATTTGAGACCAAAAACATGGCTAGAGGAATATAATATAAACCAATGAAAAATGTAGTTTGTTACTGATCTTCCAGTTATAACTCAAAGCCACCTAAGGCACCAGTAAGCACAGGCACAAATTCTAATATTCTCATTCTGATACTTCTGTTCCTTGGATATTCATTTGACACTTGATTAGTAATTTTTTAAAAACACAATCCTGTTTTTATTTCTTCAGCTTTTTGATCCTGAAACAGAACAGCATACACAGTTTTCTCAAGTGGGATAAGCAGAGACCTGTATGTCTGCCAATAACTATCTGGCAATTACTTAACAGGTACCACAATTAGCACTAGTGCAGAAGGTACTTTGAAAATTTGTGCCCATAAGGTTTAACTAATTGAAACACAGCAATCCTTGGAACTGCCTCGCTCCTGAGTTGTCAGTCACAATGACATATTGAGGTCTCCCATGCAACAGATTGTGAAGAAGAGACAGGAACAGAGCTGGAACTGAAAGCTGCCTCCTGTTAAGAGGGAGAAATCATTCAGAACTCCCATTCCTGGTCATGGTCCTTGAGTTGCAAGATATTAACTCTCACAGATGCTACAGTTTCTGAATTGACCAGAAAAAGGATTAATCTCTTCTTCTTCAATGGTGCTGGGAAAATGAGAAGCTAATTGTCAGCACTTGCTGGACTAGTCTCTTTCAGCACTCACACTGACAGTTTTTCTTCTCCATTTTACATTTTGCCCCAGCAAATTTGCAGCCAGTAGCACATGTCATAAAACACCCTGTCACTGTCATTGCCTTTGCATTGTTTTTTTTTAAAGAAGTAAAGTGTGAAACTGGGATACACAATGATTTCAGCTATAGATGTGATTTTTCTGATGTGCTTTATCATTAGATTCCTTTTTGTCTATGTGTACATTAAATGCTCCAGATTCAGAGAAAAAAGAGTAATTTAGTGTAATTAAATTTATGCAGGTGTTCTACAAACCATATGATATTAAAGCATTAAAACAAGGAAGTACTTTAATAAGAGGGGAAAAAAAATGCTTTAAAAATATCTAATTCAATCTTATTGCCTTGTACAATGTATTAGACTCAATTTACTTCCAGTGTTGAAACTTAATAAGAATTATAAAATAGAACACTCATTTTTAGGTCAATTATTCTGCATATTGAAAAACTGCAAGATATGCTTGTATATTATATTTTATAGCAATTACCCTAATAATTGTCAAAGGATACACTCACTGATCAGAACTGATCTAATCACCACTTTATATGTACAGTGGGTGAAGGCATTTTCATTTTTACAAACAATTTGCAACTTACTTCAAGGCTCACACAACCCTATGCTCTGACTCGTGTGTGAGTTACAACACAAACAGAAATCCAGGCCTTTGGTAGTGACCATGGTCCAGTCAGGAAAACTCCTCCCCTGTTCCAGCAATCTGATCACTCCTCCTTTCTTTTCATTGCTTGGTGCTGTTAAGTGCACATGCAACACAAGACCAGAAAAACCTCAAGACCTTTTCTCAGCCCTGGAAAAGATTATTATATCTACCTTATTACTGGAAAATATTATCTAATCTGGTTGTAAAACCCTCAAATGGTAAATGATTGTGCTTCCTCTATAAAATAACCTGTTTAGCACTTGCTTGTCCCTATCATTAGGAAGGTACCTCTTAATTTTGAACCCATAAACCTCCTTGACTGTTCTGGGGTATTTTATCCTACCTGTTATGACTATAAAGGGAGTATACTCTACTTCATTTTTGCAGAAGTTTTTTAGTTATTTCAAGATCATCCTCCAATTTTATTTTCCCTAAAGAACTTAAATTACTTCAATGTTTTCTGGCATGTCACACATTCAGGATTTCTAACTATTCTCAGACCTTCACTGTTTTCCCTCCAGGTTGCCCACATCTTTCTTGAGAGGGAGTATCCAACAGGGGGCATAAAACTTAACATGGAGCTCTGAGGTATTTCCAATGGTGCACAAAGAGAAAGGTAATCTGTTATCACTGCACAGTAAGTCCTTTCTTGCCCCTTAATAACTTTAAACTGGCATACTTTTTCTCAGCTACAGAGTAGATAGAGCAGGGAACATCTACTGGATTAAAAAACTTAATTTAAATTACCATGGAAAGAAGTTTTAAGCATTCTCTGCTGCAATACAGACAAATAAGACAAGTTACAAGACTCAGCCAGCATTGTAGATGTAAACTGGAGATGAGAGCAAAACACAGACTGAATACATCACAGTCCACAGTAGAACTGACATGTTCAAACTTAGATGGAACATTTCCTATGAAGATGTGATGCAGTGCATCAGAAAGCAACCAAGAACACGCTAAAACAATGAGACAGCTTCAAATAACACAGCTTCAAAATCTCAGCTTGACTGTAGGGAAGACAGATGAAATCCAAGGTCTGTCAAGCTGTGACTTTCTATTCTACTCATTTTGCTGATGAAAGAGGGAATGCTGTTTTTACAGCACTCAGTTCCTGCTGCAAGATCCAAGCCAAGCCATAAAGAAAATATCACCCTCACAGAGAGTGTAGGAATCACATCAATTCACAAGAATTAAAGTGTGTTTGTTCAGATAGCCTCTTAAAAAAAGTTTAAAAGAACCCTTCAGTCAAGGAAGTATCATAAAACAAATTTCAGGTTTTGTGATAAATTAAAAAAAAAAAAGTCATTTAAAAGCTGAGTGTTGTGAAAACATCTTCTTCTTTGTGCATACCAATGCTAACAGTCTTTTTCCACCCTTAGAATGATTAATACCATGTTCAGTTAATACAAAGTAGGAAAATTCTCCTTTGTTTAGGTATCTTATTGTCACAAATCTTAGCTGAGTCTTTCAGTTACTTCAAGGAGAAAGTAAACATCTGGTTTTCTGGCAGCTGGGTTGGAGAAAACTATTTTGAAAAAGTTGGTGTTTTTAACTTGTGGTTGGTAGGTAACCATTGTCAGTCCTTCTTCTGTCATCTGTGGTTTGATTTTGGGAGCAATCTGCATACAAGATGAGAATGAGTGTGGTTAAGTTTCCTTTTGAACAAAGAAAAAGGAAAAGGAAAAGGCCAAGGCTGATTTTTCCCTCTGTTCTCTATACCTGGCTTTGCAATATAAGCTCACATGCTGTTCAACCCAGATCAAAGAGTTTCACAGGGATATCTCCAACTGAAAAAAGAATTTGTCAGATGAAAAAGAACAATGCATCATTTTTAATGCATAGTTTCAAGAGTCGTATGGCCTTTACTGAAGCCAGAAAGAATTTGGTCTGAAGAAACAAGGGTGGGAAGAGAATAAGTTACTGGAATCCCCTGGATTTAAAAACATTTGATAAAAGATTAATGCAAGTGTTTTATTCTAGGGATTACCTGACGAATATCTGATGTGAGTAATGCTTTCAGTGGTCATACTTTATTGCATACTTTATTACAGTTCTACTATTAGTTAGATTACTGTTTACTTCCTTATCAGACAGGTCCAAACATCAAGACGTTTTCATTATGGCTAAACAAATAAGGGAGACACTACAGATACAGGGTTGATATATTACACAACTGCAGTAAGAAACCACCTACTCCAGTACAAATCTTATTTCCCTACTTTTCTACCTAGTCTTGCAGCTTCCTGCTGATCCCATGGATGAAGAAGCTATGTACTCCCTTCTACTCTCCTCCCAACTCCACTAAATCTCCAGAGGAAGTGATCATCCTTTACCTTTAGTCCATCACTTGCTACCCACTGCAGGGGGGAAAAAAACTCATTCAAGCTTCATTATGGCCACTCTGGGAATAAGGACAGTGGTAGAGAACCAGCAAGTCTGGGTCATTCAGTCTTCAACACAGGACTAAATTCAGAGAGGAATTTGTTGTATTAAAGTATCACAATTTCATTGATGATGGTATAATGTATGCTCAGAATTGTGTTACTGCTGTGGTAATAATTCAAGCCCCAATTCACTTTCTACAATATTTATTATTTTCTTTGGATGATACCCATGTGAGGTTTTGCTTTATTTGTCTTTTTCTTAATGATGAATGTAGCAATGCTGGGTTAACAGTTGAACTTTATGATCGCAGAGGTCTTTTCCAACCTAAATAATTCTACTATTTGTCCAGTTGTACTTCTGACACTGTTGATTACTGATGTTTGAATCCCAATTACATTCAACCACACAAAAGGGATCAGATCACTGAGAATTATTTCTTAGTGCCTGAATATTCTCCAGAGTCACTGAATAATGTTTGAAAAATTACCTGAAGTAGTTAACATTCTGGTCCATTCTGTGGGATGTTCAAGAAGCACATCTAGGTGAGTTCAACCTTCAAAAACAAAATGAGTTTATTTCTTGGCTTAGGAAAACTCAAACCACAACAGAAACCTCTCTTATTCTTGTCTTGACATATATTTAGGAGTACCCACATGTCTTGTAACCAAGTCAGTCACATTTTTCAGGTATTCTACCCTATATCTGGAGAACTATTTTTCTCAGCAAGGCTAATAATTACCACAAGTCAATGCTAGTTGTTACTCTCTTCACTGTGTTTGCTTTCTATAGAAATCCACATGTATTGAGAACTTTTCCCTGTAAAATGTTGAGTCTTCTGGTCTCTTGTTATCACTTCTGTGCTTGGGAAGATCACAGAGCTGCTCTGGGGTCCTCAGCACAGGAAGGGTATCAGCCTGTTGGAACAAGTCTTGTATTGGTTTGAAAACAAACCAGTGGGAGGTCACAAGTCAAGATTGAAACTTATAGAAAAGGTAGAAACAAGCAAAATATTATAAGGAAAAAGGTACAGATAAAGTTAGATACAACCTGATCCCCTATTAGGGTGGCAGAAGCCGTCCAACTGAAGTGATCCAGTTGAAGCGATGATCCAATGGAAGGTCCGGTGTCCAACTGAAAGTCTGTAGTGGCTCTTGTCCTCTGGTTACCCAGTAGACAGGGCTACCCTTGGGCTAGTTCTAGCTTATATTCAGGTGGGAATGCCCGGCTCCTCCCTCCTGGGTGGGGCATCTCACAATAGGGTGAGATAAGTCCATGAGTCATTGGGTGGCTTCTTGATGGCCCATCATCTGTTATCAGGGGTTGGTCATTAGCAGGTGATAACAGCTAATGGCCCACAGCTGGTGGTAATAGAATACATCTATTTTTAACTTAGGACAGTCTAGAGGAGGCACAAGATGATTTGAAGGATGAAGTTCCTCTCCTGTGAGGAAAGCCTGAGAGAATTGGGTTTGTTCAGCCTAGAAGGGCTGAAAGGAAAGGCTTCTGGGTGTCATAACTTCAGCCTTCCAGTACCTGAAGGGAGCCTAAAACAAAAGATGGAGGCTTTTACAAGAGTAAGTGCTGACAGGACAAGGAGTGATGGCTTTAAACTGAGAGCAGGTTTAGATGAGGTAATAGGAGGAAATCCATTAGTGTGGGAGTGGTGAGGATCTGAAACTGGTTGCCCAGAGGAGGTGTAGATGCTTCATCTCTGAAGGTATTCAAGGCCAGATTGGATGGAGCACTGAGAAACTCTGTGTTAGTGAAAGGTGTCCCTGGCCATGGCAGAGGGGTTGGAATTAGATGATCTTTATGGTCCCTTCAAACCCAAATATTTTATGATTCTATGATTATATTTCCTGCTGCAATCCAATTTATCTTTATTTTATCTTTATTTACAAATATTTAACATTCTGAAACGGGGAATGAAACATGTAAGATTTCTGGAATAAATCTGTATTTTCAGAGATTTTTCCGAACTTTTATTTTCACATCAACCAAAGGACAAAGACAGAAACAGATTGGCCACACTGAATTGTCTTTTCCCTCATGACAAAAGCTGCATCATGCTCTTTATTTGGCTGGAACAGATTGCCTGTGTGCAGCTGGTTACAACATTGTAGAAGATTCTAGTGAAACAATATGATGGTCACTTTGTAATGATATATGTGCAAATAATTCTTCAGGAAATTTTTTTCTTTCTAACCAGAGTTTAAAGGCAAATAGGACTAAAAACCTCTCCTTGCTCAGAGCCACACCTCCATTAACTGAAGAGAAGTAAAACTTAATGAAGTAGTAAGAGGATCTTCCCAGCTTAATCCCATGAAAATTAACAGCCTGTCAAACATGTGAGGAAGAACCATGTTATGTTAAAAGTAATCATTCTCCCAGTTGTGCTTTTTAGGCATTTAGTTTTACATCCAAGACTATGTTTTCTGCTGCTCCTGAGGCTTAGAATGACAGCACAGGTGTTGGTAAATTCAACCATCAAATAACTAACACTGTTAACTTCTCATAATGGTACTGCAGAGTTGAGTTGGGTGTCTTTGCCATGAAATATCAAGGTTAAAGTCTATAAACCCCAACAGATAATTAATGTACCCATTGTGACATTGTGCTGTGGATTGTCTCCATGAGAAACTTAGTGGGCACTTAGCTAGGCTATAAAATAATTCTACATTCCCTGTGTCAGCTCCAAGCATCTCCATGAGAGGTTGGTTGCTGCATTTTGAAAGCTATCCCATGCTGAGTATTTGAAGAACTATTTGCATAAGGAAATAGAAGTAACCAACATGTTATAAATTTATACCTTTCCTTGCTGAATGCTGGTTTCTCTTGCAAATAAAACTCCCAGACACACTGAGCTCATATACTCTACTAAGGTAAATAGCAGTAAAAATGATTAACTTTTACTATTCTACATTCTGTTTGCCAGGCATTAATTTGGCAAGCAAGCTTTGCTCTTGAAAGACTGCCGGCTTCCACAGGCATTTTAATGAAAAGGCGAGAGAAGTGAGTAGTGTGCTCTTCTGATTCATATAAAGAGGAAATAACAACTAATCTTGGGATCTGATAGAACACCTCTCAAATATTTTGATTCAGTGTACTTCCAAACATTTTCAAGAGCTTAGAAAATGAAGTCTATGTTTATTGGAAAAATCAGAAATCAAGTTCTGTATCATGCAGACCTGATAATAATTCTGTGCTTCAATTTTAAATCTTTACTGTGCATAAACAAAGATAAGCTTGTTTTACACAACCTTGCAAGATCCTTGAGTCGACTCCTGGATTTCAGTCAACTTCCCCCAAAAGGAGTAATCCATGGAAGAAATCTATGCTATGGCCCTCAGCATTGAACTGTTTTTATGTGCAACAGGCAATAACTCCTTAAAATGGTTTCTTAATATGAGCAATGGAAGTCTATTTATAGCATCTATCTAGAAGTTCTCAGGTGAGGTTAATGAACTAGAGCTGCTATAAACTTTTAAATTTGAAAAATTTACACTCTTTAATAAACAAAATACTAAAATTGCTAAAAATGCAAGCCATAATTATTGATACCACTTCACAACCACAGCAATGTCCCCAAAAGGAAGTTGGCAACTTCCCCCCTACATCCACATACTTGTACCAGAGCTAAGAATTTTGGTCAGGATGTATAATCAACGTTACTCTACTAAAAGCCACCTATCCTGACACAGGAGGGTAAATGGAATGACAGCTTTGAAGATATACAGTAATTCAGGAGCTCAAAAGTTGCACAGGTAGTGTGTTTAGTTTTTGGAATTGGCTTAGCTAATGCATGAAAAACCAATTGGATGTGTTAGATTACTTCATGAGTACATGCAGAACTTATATCTATCACTTATAATGAAGAAGGTTCTTCCTCTTTACTATCCCATCCCTTGCTATTCCATTCCAGGGTGAACAGGAAAAGAAAGAAAATAAAAGAAACCAAAACCCATCACTGGCAAAATCATAATGGCTCTTTATCTACAGAACTGCTTCTATTTGTGTGTGGAATGACCTTACATGTTTATCATACAAATGACCCAAGTAGTGTTGTCAATCAGAAAACTTCCATTACTTTTGATCAGAAGCTATCCAAAGACACCACAGGGTCTTAAATGCTTTTATAAATGCAGATACCATCCCTGCTGTAATGGTAATGATGCTGAAGAACATTTTCTGAGCTTTCTTGGCTCTTCCCCAAACACACAGTTTCAGCAATGCGAAAAGAAATTGAACAGTAACAATAATGAAATCCCCCATTTCAGATCAACCTGAAATGAAATATTAATGTATCCAGTACCACAATAATTTAAGTTACTTTTTAAAACAATTTATCTGCGAGCCAACACAAGTTCAACATTTTTCATTTTAAAATATATCAAGGTGAAGCTTTTCAAATTGTCCTCTATTTGGAGAAAACTGGCTGAAAAACCAGGCCAGAATTTGACAAAAATTAGTAGTCGGTTCTCATTCTCTTCAAAAATAGAGTTTTCAGTTATTTTATAACTTCCCGGGAGGGGGACTGTATCCTGCTCTGTCATTTACAATCAGTATCAATGACAACTTTATGGAAGTTAATGCTGCCACATTTCAGGCAGTACTGTCGGATTCAGCTTCACATTAACATTAAAAATGAGAGTGAAAACAACAACATGTCAATTTTCAGTATTTCAGCTTTCAAATCAGATGGAATAATTTTCCCAGTCTCAAATATCAAGAGGAAAAAGAACCAAGGAGAATAATGTCCTTTATTCTCCTGATTAGCTTTTAAATATACAGGAAATCTAGTATCACATTCTACTTCTAAGACTGTTGATAGGGCTGTATGTTCTTTATAATTTACCATGCTACCAAGTTCATATCCTCAGAAAATTTTTCCAGTTATGGTAAAATTCATGTCATCACCAAAACTGTTGAGAAAAATAAAACCCAACCCTAGAGGAAGAACCAGCTCCTGAGTTTATCTTCCTCAGCCCCTTTTCATCCAAGAACTACCTAAACCTGTAGTGTGGTAATGCATCAAGTTTCTGGCTTGCTTGCCATGCTTGACAGTACAGATACAAAGACTGACTCAACAGATTCAACCACTGAGGCAGCAGGGAGCAAAAGCACCATCTCCTATAGGCAAAATTACAATGAGATTATGGAATATATCCACAAGAGTCCAATATGTCTTACTCCACTTTTTCCTCAAGCTCGATAGCCACTCTTTACTTAGGCTGAACATGGCAAGACCCAAATGAAGACCTACAAAAAGCAAGTTATAAAACTGAACCTTTTTTTTTTATGAAGAGTGAATTTTTTTGAGGCAGTGAGAGTTCATTTTATAAAATGGGATTCCTGCTAGGAAACAGAACCAAAGGCAGAGGAAGTTAAGCACAACAAAATATTCCCAATAGACAAGGCTTGTCTTAACTTTCATTACACTTCACTGTAATTACATTATCTGCCCTGATTCCAGGAACCACTGCTGCTTTCTTCAGTGAATTACTGTTGACGAACAATGAGATTGAGGGAGCTGTTCAAGCATGTTCACACAAACATGAAATATAAATATTATTTGTATATATATACTCTTATGGTGTGTGTTCCTCATCATTCTTTTCATCCTAAAGAAATACATTGTGCCTGACTCAGTGATGTTAAAATGAGAACATTAAAGAGAAGCTCCCCTTAAAGATCATCAGTGTCCTTCTGGGTTTTGTCTTCCTCAGGAGCAGCAACTCATCATTCAGAGGAAGCAGTTCAATCTTCTGTAGATATATATTTACTCATAGATTATTAACATAAGCATGGTACTAAGCAGTTTACTAAAATATTTCACAATTTCAAGCAAATATGGAATGTTTCTTTTCGATTATGATGGCATTTTCATTATTAAAATTACCATATAGGCATGCAATATCATTAACTGTTTAAAAAATAGTAGTGACATGACATTTGTATCATGAATACTCAGTAAGTATTTATGATACAATTTAATAAGTGGTCAGTTACAGTGCAGGCAGTCCTAAAGCCATAGATGAAAACACTGAGATTTATAACTTCTCGGAATTTATCAAATCAAACATTAAGGGATCTGCATAAAGGAATAAATATAGGAATAAATTTATCTGGAATATTCTCCATTGTGTTTGTTTGAGTATTAGTATCCTTGACATTGAAGTGGAAAACTAAAACCATGTAAAGCTTTGCTAACTTTTATCATGTGCCTTCACAGTGACAAAACAAAAAGCAGGCAAGCAGGGATTATTGCCCTCTGAAATGACATTCCAAAGGGAACTGGCCTTCCCCAACACAGCTGAGCCAGCAGCATCAGTGTGATCCCATCCAACAGCTACAAGGACATCATATTGTTCCTCTCCAGACACCTGCAGGGAGGCAGCAGCTCATCACAGAGGGCTGTCATGGTCCATTTGAATATCTTGAATTTACAGGACAACATACTCTGATTTAAACTTTATTTCCTGAGCTCATTAAAAAATACAACAAGCAATGATGACAAACAGGAGCTCAGTTCCCTTTTAGCAGACTAAACTATCACATGAATTCAGTCCTTTACCTCTCAAGTCACAGGGTTTCATGACTTATAACCCTTAATTCATTTTGTGCACCTATAAGGATAAATTAACAGTTTCCTGGCCCATGGTGAGTGTGCTCATCCTTCCTCCCACACAACAGTGCAGGCGTACCCTGTATCACAACAGGAAGCCTCAGCAGTCAAGGTGCTGTGAGAGTCACTTAAAATTTTTTGAGTGATAGCTGATATTTTTGATATTCCAGCTTGGAATTTTGATCTCTACCATTTCCAGAGGGCAGCGGATTCTGACAAAACTGCCAGACACAGATGATGGACAGCAGTTTGAGGATGATAATGGCTGCATAATGACCCTTTAGAACTTTCTGGCCACCTAAAGGCACTGCTCTGGCACACATCATGCCTTAGCTTGAGCTACATTAGGCAAAATCTAAGTAGGAGTTGAATAAACCGTCACAAGTGCGCAGCCACAGCGCCAAGTGGCACCAGGGTCTTCTGAGAGTCTCCAAGAAAGGCTGGGAGCAGGGTGGGGGAAGCAGGAAAAGGGAGCACAGCTTGAGTGTCCAGCTGACTGTGAGTCACCCTAGGCAGCAGATTCTCACACTTGGGAAAACAGTGCTTAGTTTTGGCAATGCTGCTGAGACCCTAGAACCGGCTTTTAACCACCCAGAGCATGTTACTTGCTTTCTTCCACAAATCCTTGCACTCCCAACCTCCAGTGAAGGTCAGGGCCAAAGAGCTCTGTGCCAAGCTCGCTCAGCTTGGGACACAAGCCACCCAATTCCCTTGGCTTGGGATCAAAACTCTGAAAGCCTTTCAGTGCACATCAGAACTCCTTTGAAGTCTGTTGCAGCACCAAGACATGACAAGCACACAGAGGCTTGGCCAGAATGGCTGCAGGGCAGAGCAATGTCACCCAGATGCCCTCTGCATGCATCACTGGTACTCAGAGCCACACAGCTGTGAGTAAGAGCAGCCTGGTCATACAATCTCCCACCTTTGTCCATGAAATAGGGAGAGCTGCACTCCCTCCGTGTCTCCATAACAAAGGACTGAGTGATTCTCTTGCTAAAAAATACAGCAGAGGTTATTTTTTTAAATCAAAAAGGACAAATAAAAAATACCCAGTAACTTAATGATACCACAGAGTTCATGACCATCTCACTGTTTTGACAGTTGCTTATTATCGATAGGGGAAAAAAAAAATCCCTGAATGTAAGAATATTTTTACACTTAATTCTGATGTTCATATCCCATATAAAGTTCTTACAGCTGAGGATGAGTTTACTTTTGAAACGTCTATGCTGTAAAAAAAAGAAATCAAATTCAGTATGAAAAATCATTTTTTTTTTATTGAAATGAAATGTTTAATTCAAACATAAGACTTTTCAATATTCTTTGTAAGGAAAAGACATACTTCATTTTGGCTGATGAATAACTTTTTTCTCTATTCTTTTAAACTGTCAAAATTACAGTGACTACTTTAAAAAAAAAAAGAGAAACAAAAAATTATGTGCTTTCGAGACTAAATAGCTAATACAGGTCAGCAAGATATAACTGCTCTTTCTTTGCAGTAGGAAGCAGGAAAAGATGCTCAATTCAGGGGTCAGCCTTCTGGTAACAGTGATTTCTAGACAGTGTGCTTATGCAGACCTTCACATGATTCAAGGCTCACCTAAGGTTCAGATACCTGGAGGATGCAGATTCTCTCATTAAACCTCACAACCCTTGTGACTCAGGAGCCCATGGCACCACAGGCTCAGATCTAAGACCAAAGGTTCCTAAATCACTAAGAGTACTTTCACACACAGGTTAGGAAACTTTTGGAATTTTCAGAACTCCCAGGCTGTGTGCTCTGGCATGGGTATTACAGCACTATTTATACAGTCATACTTTTTAGGTCCATTTGACCCTTTTCCTTGACCTGTCAAGTCCTGGGTTTCATAGAACACCAAAGCATCCAGCAGGAGGAATTAGTTGCCCACCAGTTATCACTGAAGTAAATTTCTTCTTAAAAAATTGTGCTTTGGTGGGGGCTTGATGATTTTGTTTTAGTTTGTTTGGTTTTTAATTGAGGCTGACTTCTGTCATCTAATTGAAAAAAAAATCTTGTACCTCCAAATCTGGAGTTGCTTCTATCTGGAACTTCTGTCTTGTTGCCTCCTGAGTTGCTTCTATCTGGAACTTTTTGGTCTGAGAAAGTATTCTTACAACATTTTACAGCATTTACTCTTTTTCAGTTGTAACAAGTTACATGCTGAAATTATAAATAGTATTTTTTAAATATAACCAAAGTTATCTGCCTTCAAAAATGTTCCACTGCTCTTTGCTTCTAGATTAAAATGAAAGCAAAATTTACTGCCTACCTTGTTGCAAGCTGTTTTTGCCTTTGTTAAACTCATCCTCCTCTAGAGTATTTTTGATGCACAGACAGTTAAGGGATCATTGTACACTCTGTAATTGTACCTACTGATTCTCTAGACTGTAATTCACATTCAGATTTTTGCTAGAAAACTAACTGAATTTATGAGTGAGCTGTGAGCTTGGACCAAAATATCCCAGCATTTCACAGCCATGATTCTGGTATTTTTGCTGAAAATTAACGTTGGACTGTGCAGCAGAGTCTTTGTGCTGCACCATCACATGTGAGACCTTCTCTGTGTGACTATAACAAACTCATAGCATTGAGGGCTGATTTAAGTTAAAATTACAATCCTGTCAATTTACGCTCTGTGGAGCAGGAGGGTTTGACAGCTACCTGACATGTGCTGTAGAGGCAGTTAAAAATGGAACCAAAACTGACCTGTGAGACAGTCAGGAAACGAATACTGCCTAGTGAGGCACATTTAGTACACAGACCTTACTGGGAAATACGAGCCCACTTGATCACCCAACTCCAAACAAACCTGAAGTTAGCTGTGAATTCTAGCCACTAAAAAATATTTACAGGGGAAAAAGGCTTGCAGATTGCTTTCTGTCACCTGTAATCCAGAGTGGAATGCACTGGGTTTGGCAAAAGTAGACTATGTAACACGCAAAAATACCGCATTATTTAATGACTTGCAATTGAAGTCAGTTTTACTTAGTTTATACTGCTCTACTAGATTAAAAAGCCATACTTATTTTTACCTAAAAACAGATTTCTGAGGGGTGATTATAAAGCATAGTTATGTACTACTGCCTAGTACTAGAGCCCAAGGGAATGTTTTTTGTCTTTCATTTAATTGAACTTTCCTATAAACTTGCTGCCCTTCAATTATCTTAAAGCACATGGCTGCAACCAAGCTGATACAAAGCATGTATTCAATAGAGACATACTAGACATGACATTGAGCATTTCTATTTTCTACCTATATCAAAGTCTGTAACACTACAGTTCTATACGCTTACTCAGTGCGGGGCTGAGCGGTGACCCAAGGGAGTGGGGCTGAGAGGCGACCAGCCCAGGGTAATATATCACACCAACATGTGGAGGAAAAACTAGAGAAAGATAACCTCAGCCACGGAGCAACAAGTAGCATGAAGAGTAAATAACAAATAAACTGAGCTTTAAATTAAGGAGGGAAAAACCTGAAAATTCAGGCATAATACCAGGTGGCTTTTTGATCATCTGTGTTTAATTTTTTTCCATATGGCAAAGTGTGCCTGGAGCAAAGAAATTTAGGCTAATAAGCAATAAGCTGTGTTTGCATGCCAGATTGTCATAATGATGATTAAATTAATTATAAACAATAGCCTTTCTATTACCAGTGAAGCTGAATGATTGCTTAACTTAATTGCAAACATCAGGAATGGAAAATGGGGGTTTATGCATTTTATGATACCAGTCCCTTTTTACCCCTATAAATTATACTATAGGTTGTTAGAGGTGAATGAGACCTTTTCAGTCATTTGCAAATAAAGTTCCATATCCAGATACAAAGAGTAGCTCTCAACTAAGGCTCTGAGCTCTCTCTCTGTCTGATCTGTGCTGGCAGAGCCAAGGTCTGCCCTGTGCAGAAGGTTTGTCATAGCCCTTGCTGAGAAGGGGAGAAGTGGGAAAAGAGTCAGGAAAAGGATTCTTTACACAGATGCTGTCCACCATTGCTGAGAAAAAGAAATGTATGACCACACCTTGGGTTTAGCTGCCCTAAAGGGCTAAGATACAGGAGCAATTGTTATAAATTCAGTTACTACAAAAGGCTGGTATTTACAGTACATCCATGTTTGCATTCACTGTAGCTGTGAACCATTCCCCAAAGAGAGACCAAAGGTGTCAGGGCCACTAAAAACTGATTGAAGTAGTGACGGTGTCCTAAAATGATAAACAAGTGAAGCAGATTCTGTGTAATAAATAATTATCTCAGCACATGCTCTACTGTCTTTTGTAAAGCAAGTAGTTAAAAGAAAATCAATATAGAATGCAAGACATTTCACACTAATGTTGGAAAAGAGACATTCCTCAGAAAAGGATGTAACAGAAGCTGTAAAGCATTAGGTGCTATTAAAAAAAAAAATCAACTAAATTTAATTTCTGCATTAGAATGACCCATATATGTTTGCAGAGGTTATTTATTTTGGCAGGTGTTCAGAAGTGTCCTTATTTCTTTAGGGCTGCAACTTCATATGGCCTTGGTTATCTGAACAAAATCAGTTTTGTATCATTCTGTTACTTCCTGGACTATACTGAGTTAAGAACTGTGTTCTACTTAATGCATTTGTAAATGCAGGAAAGGAGTTAGCTGAAAATATTAGGGGAAAGGACATGGGAGGTCAGTCAAGCATGTAATGAGCAATGCCACAATTAAGAGAAAGAGGGTGAAAATGGAAAAACGCAAATCCCAACCCAGACCTGCAAAAGCATTACTGTTTCAGGTAACATTAACATTAATAAGGGAGTAAAGTAGGCATTTTCCTCCTGCATTTATAGGTAAATATCAAACTTCATATCTAAATAAGGAAGTAATTCTTATTGTATCAAATCTGGGAGCCTACTTTTTTCACTGACCATGCAGAGACCTCTAAATGAGACAGCCCAAATTACTCTTCTGATTTGTTAACTAGTCCCAGAGTAATACTTCTCTTTCCACCAAATATCTCCTATAAGAAGAAAATATTTCCACAGCATTATGAACATCACTGGAAATGCAGAATTACTACAAAATGTGTACTACACATTCGATAAACCTCATCTTTTCATACAAATTTAGCCCAATCCATGATTCAATATTTCAAGCATCCACAAAACAATGTAACAAATGAGGGATGTATGGTTTTGTTACTTTACCTGTTTTAACTCCATATTTTAAGGCATCCCTATATTCAGCAGGTATTAGTTCCAAGGGCTCTGTCTGGTCAGACAGCTCCAGACTGAACCCTTTCAAGCTCTCCATAACCTTATGAGGGTGGTGAAACTCCAAGACTTCATTTTCTCCATCACAAATTCCCATAATGTAATGCAGGAGAATCTCTGCCACCTCAAGCAAGAATTGTTTTGTGAAGCCTTCAGCATTTTTAGCAGGTAAAAAGCTTATGCAAAAATAAGAACACGCAAACCAGTGTTAAGCTTTAGCAGCTCAGCCAGGCAGGTCAGAGACTGTTTTAGTGGCTATGAATATCCTGCTGAGTTTCTCCCCATATATCTATTTCACAGGCAATCAAACAGCAATGGGGGTGTAACAAAACAGAGAGAAAAGGCAAAAACATAATTAAGAACATAGGGCCTTAAGACATGAGTGGTTTTGCCACATTTTTAATTATGCTGTATTTCTTGCTTTGACATAAGAAGTGCGGCAGAGCACACACCTGACTTGTGGGGGACTTGTAATTTTCTTAGTAACCATCTGTCCATGGGCAATTTGAGGAAGGGTGAGAAGGGAAGCATTAGCTTGCTTTGCGGTCATTCCCAGGACACAGTTGTTTACTGCTCCTTATTTCCGCCTTCCAGCAAGAAAGGGAGACTCTATCTGTAAATTTTCACATTGCTCCAGAGGTGGCTGCCAGAATGACCACTGTACTTTCACAGAAAGGAGTGGAGAGCACAGAAGAAGAGAGAGCACATCTCTCTTTCCTCAGTGAGGTCCTGCAAACATGTCTCTTCATATTTACAGGGGGAGAGACAGACACAGGTGGAGGATGGGAAGAGTTTTCCATGACCTAGCTAGTTTCCCCTCAATGCTCTGCACAACTGTTTTGGGAATACACATCATCAGCAACTTTCAGCTTCTCTGACTGAGGCAGCAACCCCGACAAATACTCATCTGTCAGGCTTGCCCTGATGAGAATAAAGGAAATTTTAATTCTAGGTGAGTTTTGAAGGGGAAGAAGATATAACAATGATGAAAAGAGACTCAGAGTATCATGGAGAATGATAGTGTACAGAGGCAGAATTTGGAGAAAGGGGATCTTCATGCTCAGTGTCCTTCAATTCTTCACTTTCTACTCTCTCACATGGTGCTGGTCCCTAAGGACCCTGCTACACTACCTGCCCTATTAGCTCCACTGGAAGCTCCTGAGGCCCTGTGAGGTTTTCCCAAGACAGTAGGCAAAAAGGATGTGTTTGTAGTGACATTTACAGTGGAGTAATCACTAATTACAAGGTTTTTGTTTTCTTGTTTAATTTAGGCTTACCTAATGCATAGGTATTTGAAAAATAATTCCAAGCTCTGGGTGCAAGTCCCTCTCTCCTCACCCTCCTGTTGGAGAGTGTAGATGTGTGTTTTACTTGCTTCTCTAGGCTTAAAGTTAATATCTTCATCTGAAGAAATAACATCAAGATGAGGATAAAAGAAGAGGAAGAAGAATAAGGAAAAGCAATTTTTGAGAACTTCCATACCTATAAGATGGGCTCTCTACTCAATTTAGCTGAAGATAGGATCTGTTATATGGCTATGAAAGTAACCTTTTGCTCTCTCATAGTACTGATGCTGAAAAAAGCAACAGATGAGAGAAGCTGAAAATGGAGTGAGGCAGGGAGTTGGTGGAGTCATCATCCCTGGACGTGTTTAAAAAAAGACTGTATGTGGCACTCAGTGCCATGGTTTAATTGATGAGGAGGTGTCAGGTCATAGGTTGGACTTGATGATCTCAAAGGTATTTTCCAACTTGGTTCATTCCGTGATTCTGTGATTCTGTGATATGAAATAGCTCCCTTCATGTACAGGTCTATGCAGACAAGAGACCAGCCTTTTGTGATTTTGTAATGACAAAAATGCAAAAGACTAAATAAAGAGGTTCCACAAGCACCAAAGATGAAGCCTGAAAAGCTTAAAATTCTTTATGTCTCTATGTATCGGATGAATCCTGTAACTTTGATAAAAGTTCCTATTAGCTAGTTTTATATATAATGAGAAATAGTTCTCTTGAAATGCTGAATTTTAATATACCCACAATATCACTAGATCCATTATCAGGTAAATATTAATTGAAGTGTATTTATCACTAAACCAAAGAGACAGATTACCAGTTACCAGTGACCAAATTATCAAAAGCACCTTTTGTAGCAAATAATATTTTTCATTTTTTGAAGAAAGAACTCACCTGCATTTTAGACTTTAATGAGGCAAGGAATCAATAGCATGCTGTCAAAAGAAACATATGCCACTTTCTCTTGAGGGGTATGATTAGCATTCCACAAATCAAATTAAGGCCTATATTGATTAATTTAGCATTTTTTCAGTCCTTATTCATGAAAAGGAGAATAGAGGAGACTTGAAAGGTTTCTATTTCCTTTCTTCCACCTCCCCCTCTTTCAAGGAGCCATACTTATCAGTGAAAAATGGAAAATATGTTGAGATTTACATCTCACTGGTTTCTACATTTTCATAGATGTTTTATTTACTTTCCCATTGATTTGTCAAAACTCATTCACTTAATTTTTTGGGATTTTTGAACTCACTGTTTGCCTTCAGTGACTGTCTAAAATTAAAACCATTATGATTTACTAAACTGTATTGCTCTTTGCTTTCATTAACTTTGCTCTGAGCTATTTCTTCTAATACAAATGTATATTACAATAAACCAAGTATTTCTGAACCTCACATTTATTTTAATTATTCTTTCCTTGGAAAAGGTATGTGAAAAGCCAACTACTCTTTTGCAAACAATATTGCATTAGAATTTTTAATTTTTAACATGGCTAATGGTGAAAATAGACCTAGAAATATTAAATGTCAAGATTTTTTGATGCCTAGATTATAAAACATTTGGTTTCAAGTTTAGCAATTATAAGTTTACACTTGAATAGATTACCAGCAGTTGAAATTGCACGTTACGTCATCAGGAATGCAATAAATTCTTCCTGAGTATGCTATGTAGTTTTGGATCTTACTATTGCTTTTAGAATGCAACAAAACTTCAAGAGACCAGACCAGAACCTCCCAAAAGATTTACTCCATTTTCTTCTGTAAAATTAATTTTCAGTAGATGTGCATCTCTTCTCTCAGCCAGTATCTTTACCAGCCTGGAGATGTGACAGCACTGTCAGTAATCCACCTGGTCATGCACGGGTGTATTGGGTGCTACACAGCCCTTTCTCTACACATCCAAGGAAAACATGGAGCAAACAGATGTCTTCAATTCTCCTGAGCACAAGAATACTTTGAAATTAGCATGGCTGGTCACTATCACAGATAAAGAACAAGAAAAACAGACATGAAAGGAAACATATGCCCCTTCTCAGGGCACCATCTTAAGGTCATGTGCAGCCTCTTTCATTCATGTCCAGCACAAAGCCTTTTCTTCATGGCTTAGGAGATCCTGCTCTCCTTAAAACTGGAATAGTGCATCACTAGCCTACCTGCATGTGTGAAAGATTAATGCAAAACAACATCAAGAATCTCTCTGCTCTCTGAATTCATTTGTACAGAAGGAGCTCGGAGAGTTAAGAGGAAAGCACTTAGCTCAAAAGATTCATCAGATTAGACATCACTCTTGAGGTACAAACTTACATCCCATTTAACATTTTGGAAGAAGGCTGGGAGAAGGACAGAAAAGAATCTTTTAAAGTGGCTGCTCACTTTCAATTTCCTCAGCAAAAGATAAGACAAGGACCACAATAAAGCCTGTCACAACAATTTTGGAAGCTGTAAAAGCTACGTTTTCCTTTCAAACAGCTCCTTTGAGCACTCCATCTTCTCAACAACGGTAATTGGATGACAAAGCTTTTACAGCTTCTGAAATGCTTCTCCCTGTTCCCTCTTTACATAGATCAAGGACAGTAAGAGGGTAATTACTGACTCACTGGAAGTATACAGCCCACCAAAAGCTTGAAAATCAGTAGATAACGCCATTTTTATGTTCCTAGCCCTTCATTTGATAAAACAAATGGACTGCAAAGTGCTTTTGAAGCATTGGCTCCTCTCTTTTGAGAGTTATTTTACAGAAGTTCATTTTTTCTCTTGATCTTCCTTTTTAGATTAGCTGCCTGCAATGTCCTATAAGGATCTAATACTGACCTACTTGACCACAGGAGGGTCATTCTTGCTTAGGTATCTCCTTATTGTAATTACATCTATATTGCCTTTTTACTAGGCACCAAAGAGTGGACTCCTCCATGCCTGCAGTGGTTCAGAGGCTTTTGCCTTACCAGATCTTCAATTCTCCCTTGGACAAGGCCAAATAGTATCCATACTGCAAACTGTCTGCTTTGCCTTCTATCCAGTGCCCATCCACACTATTCTTCATCTGGAAAGTGCAGTGTCACCTGCCCTGCAACACCCACAGCATCCATCTGCTTCTGTCATGACACCACTGCCACAGCACTCTCTGCAGAAGGCTGTGTCAGATGCTTGATCTAAGCTACTGCCCAAATCCTGTCCCCTTCTCCCTCTGCTGTTACTGCTGACAGGCACCTTATAACATCTGGAGCAGGTTCAGGTTTGGAGGGACCTGGGACACCAGCAAGGTTGCTTCCTCAGCTCCAGCTGCAATTTGTGTTACTTTAAAGTGACCATGCAATTATGGCCTGAGATTTTCTAAGATTTGTGCATATGATGAATGTGCCATACATGCACATGCACAGAAATACTGAATGAGCTTATAGTTAAAGTGACTTTTCACAGCAGGTTTCCCTGTGTAGTAATGGCATCACAACACAGACTAGTGCACAGATTATTAGGGACAATGGGAAACTCGACCCTGTTTAAAATAAAGGCCTAAAAACCCACTCAAGAGCACTCATTTGGACTTCATTTAGGCATGTGAGACTCTGCCTACAGCTGCCTCAGCACCAGGGCACCGTGGAGGCAGTTTGACAGCCAGCCTTGGTAAACTCTTCCACTTTCTCTCCATGTCAGCATCCATGTCAGTCTGCCTCTGCAAACCTGGAATCAGCTGTAGGACAGGGCTCCCTTTTCCAGGTGGTTATCTGGGTTTCATCTTTTAAACTACCAGATTTGGAAGGTGTTGTGTCACTTGCAAAAACATCACTTGTTGCATTTGCCATTTTGTGTAAACAATGCCCACACAAATAAATACCAGCAGTCAGACATAACATGCTACGTTACCTTCTTTGTCTTAACTGACAGCCCCCTAGAAACCATACTGGTTTTTATATCTAATCTGGGGCTAGGGTAGAATACAGATAAAAACAATTCAATATTCAACACCTACTGTAGGAGAACAAAAAAAAAAAAGTCTCTGACTTTAGATTTGCCACCTACAATGCAGAAAAAGTTGAAATTTTTAGCTAGTTATCTGAGTGACACACATATACAGGTTGAGTTGTGATTCATGACTTCGGATCAAGCCTATGTAAGATACCTTACTGTATGGCCTTTCATGATAGTACGCAGAAATGTGTGACATTAACAGTAGATCACAAAAATCGGCTATAAAAGGCTCTTTTGACTACTGAATTATGAACCTCTAGCTTTGGTGAGATAATCTAACCTCTTCATACATTTATGTCCATGATGAAAACATGAGTGAATCAATTTTGAAGTGATACTGGAGGTGCTATTTCAATAAATCACCAAAGGGAAGCTGCTCTTGTTTCTGCATTACAACAAGCTGCTTCAAAACCAACCCAAAGCAAACAGCAAGCAGCAAATGAAAGTCTGACACATGGAAAACAAAAGAAAGGAAGCCGGAACTATTGGTGCCCATAGCTTAGAACTCTGAGTCAATATCCCAAAGCCATCCAAAACAAGCCTCCAATGAATGTTGAAATGTTCTTGATATCATTCTGCTGATATTAAACCTTTGTCCAATTTGTGTGGTGGATAAGTGCTAATAAATACTTCACCCAGAAATTAAATAGCTTTTGTTATAATCACTGGGAAATGCTACAGAAACAGAGTGAAGTTTTTTAATGGGGTGTAGGAAGAGGGGAGGTGGAAGGGAGGAAAAAAAAATATCTGGAACAAAGTTCTAGGCCCAAATAACCAATGAGTAAAGTAGAAATTTGGTTAGCTAAGTGAACAACAAAAGGCAAGACACAGAGCAGTGTGCAGATTTGAACAGTAGAAGAGCAGTGTGAACAGAAGAAATAAAGAAAACCCCAACCTTTATAAATACAGGAGGATCACATCTAGGATTAAATAAATGTCAGACATTCTAAAGTACTGGTGGGTTATTAATAACAAGACTTGAGTACAAAATTATTAAGTCAAACAATTATGGCTTGAAGACAAGAAACCAAAAGCTGTCCTGGCTTCAACAGACAAGTCTTGCACCCCAGGAACTTTCCTCCCTCCTATTAATTCTGTGTGCACTTCTCCAAAGGGACCCCGGCTGTCCTGACTCCCTGCTGCTGGCATCAGAGAATGGGGCTCTGGGGACATCTTTTCAGTTCCCAGTTTGTTCCTCAGGCATAGCCTGACCCCCCTTGATTCAGCATCCTAGCTGATGCTCTAGATTGTACACAGAAGTGAGAACACTACACGGCTGCTCTCTCACTGATGCACTGAGCTATTGATTCACACATTTCTGGAGTTTCAAATGATGTAAATCAGTAACCAGCCTGTAATTGAGCTAGGTGTGACAGAGAGAGCAAGACCCTTAGAGATCAACACTGCTAATGCAGCAATTTGGAAAACTGGTCCTGCTTACAAATGGTGTGCACATCAGACATCAGTACACAGCATTTTTCTCCCTAGTGTGTGAATGAAGCCAGAACAATCAGCACATTCACCTACCAGCAGCTGAAAACAACAAGCCAAAGCTGCTAATAACCCACATTAACTGAAGCCAAATTTTAAAAATGTGCTTATAATGATACAGACTTATCAGTAATAGCAGTAATATGACAAAACTACTAAATAAAGCATTTCTGTGAGGGAAAAACTGAGTATTTTGCTGTGGTGCTCATAGTACTCAGACATTTAGGAAAATTTATGCATTTGAAAACAGTTCTTTATGCCCACAAGTTCTTATAGCTACAAAAATTTAACACTTTTTATTTCAATAATTGGGATGATGTAGCTATATTTTCAACTATAGTTTTTCAAAAAGTAATACCCAAGTGCCATTGGGAAGCATTATTTATGCTTGTAGTAAAAATGCAACAATGTGTGTTGAACTCAGAAATATTTCCCACTAAATTCCACTAAGTCATGTAGTTAAACCACTTTCCATAACACAGCAGTAGCCATAAGGGTTTTTTTGTAAAATATGCTTTGAAATAGACTTTAACACTAAACAAGAATCAGGCAACCTACATGCATCACAGAATAATGAATTTCTCAAGTTGTGCAAGGTGGCATTAACTTTGAATAATGAAAAGATGAGGTTTTAAAATAAAAGCAATAGTTTCCTGTTGTTTAGATATTTGTTTGTACTAAATTCTAAAACAAAAATTATTTAAGGTCTTTAAAACTGACTTTTTAATAGTGGGCTTTATTGTTTTGTTGGCATTTAATTTTTCATGGAAAACCTGGAAACAAATTATTTTTCCTCTGCCTTTTTTTTTTTTTTTTTTAACTGAGATAATTCCTTGTCTAATAGATTGTGATTGAAATTTAGAAGATTACACTTTGAGTGTAAGAATTTTTTCCTATTCTGGGAGTCATGGGACAAATATAGCAGAAAAATCATACCAAAAATCAGAATGAAAAAGTAATAAGATTTTTTTTTCATTGACCCTTATTTAGAACAATTAACTGGAGTTATTTTCATCTTTTAACTAATTTCAGCCATGTCATGGTTGAAATACATTTTCTCACATTCATGTTCAATTTCTAAAGACAAAGTAACTTCTAAAAATGTCTCTTTCAGCATTTCTAAAAGTTCCAGTTAATTTTTGTTCCCTCACATAAAAAAAAAAGAAAGAAAGACTGTACTAATTTCTCATGTGTCTTAGTTTTGGTCAACAATTCCAGTGTTTACATTGATTCTTCTCATTAAAATGTGCACACCTTTGCAAGGTTGTTTAAAGAAAACATACTTAGTCAATATCTTGACAAGTTTGCTGTTTAAAAAGTGGTTTATAGAATGTTTTAGGCTTTCACTACTCCTTTACACAATATTGACTCCAAAAAGCACTCCAGATTTCATTTTGCAAGTCTAACCTGTAGCTTGCTCTGACAGTATTCATTTTTAAAAGGATGTTTCTTCTGAACCTTTATTGAGAGGTTCCAAGAGATTCCTTTGGGGAATTTTATTTTTATTTCACGACAAAATTAAATTAACAGTTATTTATTGTAGCCCAAAGCAAAGATGACTTCTCTTCTGTAATTCAAAACAACATTAAGTATTTGGGTACTGGTCCAAACAGGGACGGGCACAGAACTGCAATGCCTCTAGAAAGGCAGCAAGCTGATTTATCATGGTCTTTCCTCTGCTTTATTCCCCTCCCTGTTTTCCTTGCTGACCTGCATCTCTGGAGTAGGCTCAGGGAACAAATGTCTCAGAAAATCAGAAAGCCTTATGTGAGAAATAATATACAAGGTTAAAAAAAAAAGGCAGTGGAGAAAGAAAACTGAAATCAATGCCCTAATTAGTTGCTATTTTGTAACTCCTCTTTAATTGCCATCAAAGTCTTTGAGATGCATTTAAAACCATTATAAGAATAATAATAATAAAAAAAAATCTTTGAAAGCCTAAAGGCTTTTTGCCTCCCTCCATTTTTGGAGGATGCAAATTCCCAGAAAAAGAGTTCTTGGAACTGAAGCTTTCTGGGAATGATAAAAGACAGAAGCACAACAGCCACAGGTCAAGGTAAGAGTAACTGTGCTGGGGAACCAGTTAGAAATACAAGTGTTCTGCAGGAACATTTCAATGGCCTTCTGTGATGGAATGACCAGTGGACAAGGGAAAGGCTACAAAAGTAATTTATCTGGATTCTAAAAAGCCTTTGACACAGTCACTCACAACATCCCTCTCTCTGCATTGGAGAGATGTGGATTTGATGTGTGGAATGATAGATGGGTAAGAAATTGGTTGGAGGGTCACATCCAGAGGGTAGTGGTCAATGGCTCAGAGTTCCAGTGGACATCAGTGACAAGCTGTGTCTCTCAGGGGTCCATCCTGGGATCAGTAGTGTTCACTATCTTCATTAATGACACAGACAGGGGGACTGAGTGCACCCTCAGCAGGTTTGCAGATGACACCAAGCTGAGTGGTGCAGTTGACACACCTGAGGGACAGGATGACATCCAGAGGGACCTGGACAAGCTGAAGAAATGGGCAAATGGGAACCTCATGAGGCTCAACAAGGCCAAGTACTAAGTGCTGCACACCTGGGTCAGGGCACCAAAAACTTTTGTACACAGAAGATGTTCCAAAAGAAGATGCAATTTAAACAAAACCGTTTTGTTTATTCTGTTGGAAAGCAGAACTGTCGAGCACAACTTCTGTTTGCACATCTCCAGGAGTGTGCCACACAACGTCTCAAGGCTGGAAGGATTTTTCAGTCACTGATGCTTTAGTAAACACAGGACACTCAACACCTTTGTCTCCTTCTTCTTATTTGAACATTTAGAAACTTCTTCCTTTTATGAGGTGTTTTAAAATTAATTATCCTCTTTTTCAGTTTCTGTAACTAGAGCCTCATAAAATGGAAGTGTAAAATATGATGCAAGATGCAACTGTATTTCTATTATAATATTAATAACAATAAATAATTATAGATATATTTTAATGCCATCTGTATATAAATGTTTGTACAACCTCTTCCTTTTTATAGTGAGCAAGAGGACTGCCTGACTCATAACAGTAGAATTACCTCCCTTCAAAGGAGATGTCAATGCACAGAAAATCACATAACCTACAGGTCATAGAGGGGGTGGTGAGAAAATTATAAGAGGGCCTAAAGTAGACTGAAATTA
Source organism: Rhipidura dahli (assembly GCA_013399225.1). Lineage (NCBI taxonomy): Eukaryota > Metazoa > Chordata > Aves > Passeriformes > Rhipiduridae > Rhipidura > Rhipidura dahli. The sequence continues at coordinate 1,058,856 of VXAC01006218.1, forward strand.
ACTGGAAAGAAATCCATGGAATGAAACAGTAAAAACTAAGGAAAAAGGGAAGGGAAAGGTCTCTCGAAATATGAATATGTTGCAGAGAATTAAATCTTTTGCTCTTGTTTTCTCTGTGACCCAAGGAGTCAAATCTTCCAGATTCTTTTCTTCTCTTGTAAAATTACAACCCTAAAGCCATGAAAACGTTCAAGGCTGCATCATGGCTTTCTATTGTGCAGTTTTTCAATATAATGCTTGTTTTTCTCAAAGTATCACTTATTAGCAATTACTAAGTTTGCTTTTGGAAGCATTCCTGGAGAGGAGACAACAGTGCAGTTTTCTGGGTGTATCTCAAACACCATCTGATTTAATTTTTCTTATGCACTGCTTCAGAAGTTATCAAGGAGTTGACCCCTTTCCTTTTAGATCAGTACTAAGAAACAATTCTCCACAATTTCTGCTCTAAGAATAAAATTTAAAAAAAAACAAAAAACAATGAAACAAACCCTAATAACATAACAGGAAACCCAGTCAGGCAGCAAACAGCCTTGGTGGCAGAAGCTGGTCTGAAATTTAAAGTGTTGTAGAGTAGTTATCCAAACTCAGACATGGAAAATCATGCAGCACCACCTTGTGAACTTCCCCTAAAACCACTCCTAAAGACCCTGATACAGTTGGCAGCACATACTTAGAGCATGACTAGGAAAATGAATGAAGGCTTTGAAGGTTGGATTCAGAATGCATACTCTGGATAAAATCAGCTTTAAAAAATAGAGAAAAAAATATTCAGGTAGCACAGAAATAATGCAGGAATTAATGAAACCTGGGAAAATTACCTCCAAGTATAGTGAACAGGCAAAAAAAATACCATGAGTGTTACCAAAGTCCTTCACTGTAGAATATGCAAGTAGTTCTTCTAAATAAGAGCCAGATCTTTGAAACATCTGCATTTCTGCCCTAGGGAATGGGGAAACCCTACAGCAGTAGAGACACTGAGAGCATCGACAACCAGCTCTGAATGAAATGACAAAACTTTTCTGACAGCTTCTGCCACTTCAATCCACAAGAAAATACATCTGTTTTGGAGACAATAATAAATCAAATGTACAGGGACCACATTCCTCATGCACAGAGACCATCATAACCAAAATGTTTTTACAGAAGAGGAAGCCTTCCACTTATGGTAAAGGTGTCACCAGAGAAGAAAACACTGGCAACAGCTCCAGCTGTTCTGTTTGAGGGTTTGTCTACCACCTATAAGAAAATCACTGGGCCAAAACTATGAATTGAAAACTTCCATGCCCTCTGAGCTTTTAATGGCCAAGGGGTTGTGCTATTTCCTCTCTACACCAAAAAAACACGACAGAGTAAGTGAAACACTAACTTTACTAAGGGGGAACAAAAATTAAGTTGATTTATGTGGGGATAAACTTCAAAGATACTTATTATGAAAAAAAAACTGAGACAACAAGGATACATTTGTTTTCCTATTAAAAAAACAAGTTGCTATTTTTCCTCTTTTCTCTTTACACATTTTTTTTTTCAGTTTTCCAGTGTGATTTTGCACTGTTACTTTACCAAAAAGGTAAGTGACCATAATTGTACACTATAAGCCAGGGAAGATTTTAGCAGTGTTTTGTAAAAGGACAACATCCTTCAGTACTCCTTATCTCTGCAGAAATAATACATCTCTCATAGCCTAGAACTACATTTGCCTTGACTCCTATGGCCCTATTTTGCAAACTACAGTTCACAGTTAATTCCTCAAGTAACTGTCTTCCAGCATATTATTTTTATTTCAGTAAAACCCACCCTTGTGTCTCCTTTGAAACTTAGTCCAAGTTCTGCTCTACTTTCTTTCTTCTGTAAATTAGTAACTTTTAATGACATATAACACCATATCCTTTACTAAAGGCAGCAGGTTTTGCATCATCTCAGCTCCTATGCCAGCAAAATAGAGGGTATTTACTAAAAAAAAAAGAAAGATAATTGGCAAATAATTGTGCTGAACTCCTGCTCTTTTTTACTCTGTCCGTTGTGCCTTTAATTACTCTTATGTTTATAATTTGCTTTTAATCTCCATGAGCTACTGAGGTAAGATTAAGAGGCCCGTAGATAATCAGAAATGACATTTTCACCTGGCACAGTGCACCTTGGAGCAAGGGATGCATTTAGAAGTCATCGGACATAGAGGGTGCTGTTGCACTGAACATCCAGCAGTGATCTTTGTGCAGCTCTGAAGTCACGCATTGTCTTTTTACTGGGTCTTATAGCTAAAACTTAGGATGTTTACTGTCATTTAATAAATAAATAAATACCACTAAAAAAATCACAGCTCACTTTTATTCACTTGAAAGTGAAGATGAGCTGATGTCAGCTTCATGGTCTTAGTAGTAATCCATTTTCTAGTTTATAAGCCTGCAAGGAAAAGATTCATTTCAGTGCCTGATACCAGCTGTAAGTTTTAAGCACAATAAGAATGATAAGATCAACTCGACTTGTAACAGTTTCCCATGGAGACTTTTTGTTAGTCTCTTTTTTAACCATGAAACATAAAGAAGAAATTTTGTCATTTTCCATTTCTATTGCAGAAGTCAGTGCTATTAATACTTCCCTCAAAGCTGGGAAAAGTGTCAGGGGAAGATAGTCAGGTTAATAGATGGGTGACTTAACGGAAAGAAAGATTTAAAAAATATTTGTCAATTTATATTTTATATATTTTTAATGTAGAAAGTCTAATTTTAACTTGAGGCTTTCAATAAGCAAGGTATTACTTTCAGGCTGTCTTGCTCAGGTTTCTGATATATTCCTTCAATATCAGTATCTGAGTGAAGAGATAAAAAGTGAATTAATCAGACTCTGCAAGCAAACGATGTCTCTCTTTCTATACACTGTAGATTGAAGATGGCTTAAAAAGTTAGTTAAAGCACCTGTGCAATATTTAGAAGCCCCAGATTTTGGAAACTTTTTCTTCAAGGGGGAGGAGAAGAGGGAAGGAATATGTTCCCCTTGCTTCTCTATTTCCTGCCCAGGTAACATGGTGGTGAAGAGGAATTTGAAATATACAGCTGGTATATCTTAAAGGCTAAAAACTGGGTAGAGAATCAAAAACTCATTGGAAAATACAACTTTTGTTCCTCCTGCTCCTAATTATTTTGGGGTTGACTTTATGACAGGTGGGGACATGCACTATCTGAACACTAGACTGACAAGACTGAAAACCCAACCTGCATGTTATTAATGGATTTAATTTATTTTCTTAAAGAACAAAAGATTCTGTCTCACATATAAGCATTCTCTTTTTGTTCCCCCAAACAAAAAAAGATGCTGACATCCCCTGAATAATTAAAGCTTGTGCTGTCTTTATGATAGTTCACAAATTTAATCTTATCCTAGTTTGGTATTGCAGGTTTGCAGCACATAGAGGAGTTCAAAAGAGAAAGATGAGGACTCTGCACTCTAATGCTCACAGCTCTTCTCTCAGGAGCTCATAGTGCAGAGATGAGGGCACTGAGAGAATTATGGCTGCATAAATTATCACCCCAGTGGGCTATGTTATTTGGCCCCCTTGGCAGAGATTTTGCCAGGAGGATATGCATTTGTGCATTGTGGGGGTTTTTTGGGGTTTTTTTTGGTTTTTTTTTGTTTGTTTGTTTGTTTGGCTAGTTGGTCGGTTGTTTTGTTGTTGCTGTTGTTGTAGTTTGAGTTTGGTTGGTTGTTTGATTTTTTTCAAGTTAAATAAATACTACATGGAAAACAGAACAAAATCACTTTCTTAACTGGCAGTTTTATATTCTTTTCTGTACTGGTGTAGATATAAAGGAACAGCAGAGTGCCCTGACTGACCGATGGTAAGAAAAATTGATATAAGTACATCAGCTAAAGTAGTCCCTGGGGAACCATTGTTGTACATTTTCTGAAAGGAAACAGAAACAGAACTTGCCTGCCACCAATTTAGATCACAAGCTCTGTGGGACATGAATTTCACCTGTCTGAGCATCCGTCCCCTCGCATCACACATCTCAATAGTGACAGAAATCCTTTCAAGCCACACCATAAAAAAAAAAAATTATTTAATAAAAGAGATTCAGTTCAGTGGATTCAGGGCCAGCACAGTCATAATACACATACAGTGCCTCAATTGGCACAAATGCAATGGCAAAACCCAAAATCAAATTTTGAAAGCATTAGAACCTCAATTGTTTAATTAGCTCAGCATGGTCAGCTTGGTGGAAGATAAAGCAAAGGAAATGTATGGAAAATCCAACTTCATCACTCGAGTCAGAAAGACAGCACTTTCCATTTTGAGATTTTAAAGCATGCATTTTGATGTCTGGTTGCTGGGAATAAAGGGAAGTTAAAGATGACTCAGCTCCAGAGAGCTAGTTGATTATTAGTTTATATGGGGTCAGCTGAAATCATGAGCTATAAGATCTGAAAACTGAGATTTTTCCATCAAGGCAAATGACCAATTTTTAGCATAATAGAAGAACCCAAATGGCTGTACAGAAGACAACTGAGTAATCATCTGTAACTGGGGAACAGCAGTTCAACACACTGAGATGAGCATTTACAAGCTTACAGGTACTTTAATTGCAATAAGGTGACTCACTAGCAACAATTCATTCTCATCTAAACCAAATCGGAAAACAAAGGCCAGGCTAATAAAAAGTGCTCTGAAGTTCAGCCAAGGCTTTGAATCATGGCAGAGCTGTTATCCTGCAGTTATTCCTTTGGCAGAATTGTGGGCTCCAAACAGCTCCATTTATAACCATCTCTTTTCACCAGTACATAACTTTGCTACAGACAACTGTCTGAGAGCAAGTCAGTCCAAGTGGGATACTCTTTGGAGCCCAGTCTGACCTGTTCTGGAGAGCCAGTGAGCTGAGCCACATCATCAGCTTGTCTCTTACTCTAAGGCAAGATGTGTCTGCTTTTTCCATCTGAGCTGGGACAACAGCCAGCCTTGCTTGACATTCTCTTCCCTTTTCAAGAAGTCTCCCAGACTGTCAGTCTCTCCCTAAACTTTTGTCTGATCATTGCCTTCTGACCCTGGCTTTGGTGAATAATCAGGTTTTCACTGACATGTCTGATGTCCTGTTTTGTTTGAAGTGGTAGACCTTGCCAGCACTTCAGTGTTCCACTGAATTTCTTTAGTGCTTCCTGAGTGACCTACCTGCACTGCACATAGCCTGCAATCACATCCCAGTTCCCTGGAATTTGTGTCTGAGGTATGATCAGTCTCCTTTCATGGTTCTATTGTCTTCTGCTTTATTTCAATAATTTTTTGTATGTTTATGCCAGCTATAATTGTGGAATGAAATCAAAACACAAATATAACTATCACTGGTGATAAATTATTTTAAACTACTAAATAGAAACCTACAAAGAAGAAACACTAAAAAAAGATTTTCCCTACTCCCTGACTCCTATACTCTGGGATCTGGCAAGGAAAAGAATTGTGGTTGGTCTTTCTATGTCCATGACAAACTGCAATAACTGTAGGATATTTGGGATAACATCTGAGGAGAGTTTTGCTGTGTTATTACATTGCTATGGTAACAAGAAAAGACCTAATTTGAAGCACATTTCTTTGTTCTGAGAAAGCCTTCCCACCCTCTACTTGTCTTCCCAGCTCTTTGAAATGCATTATATAGTTCTTCTGACCAAACAATTCCAAAAAGTCAAAGAAACACTTCAATAGTAGTTTGTGAAATTGAAATGGGAGGTCATATTTAATCACTAGACTTCAAGAATAAGGAAAAAAGTGAATTAATGGCTTAAACACAGAAGGAGACACACTGCACTTCAGAGGGCACTCATACAGCACCCAAAACAATTGCCACACTGCTGAAACGAGAACATTTGCTACTGCAAAATACAGGTATTTTCAAAAATTAGGGTGGATAAGCATGAGAACAGATTGCAGCACAAGCTTTACCGTTACTTGAAATCCTTTTATTCAAAGAGAGTGGCTTTGTATGACATAGGCTGTCCATAGCATATTGACAAGGTAATCAGCCTAAAACTGAGTGAAACTTTATACTGGCTCTATAAAGATAGGACATTTTTAAGGTTTGTTAACAGTTGTCTAATTTTCTGAAATATTTAATGAAATTTACCTTTACTGTAACAGGAAAAAACTCATTATGCCTGCTTAGAAATGGTAGACTGTTTCCTCAGCCCTTACGCACTGCAGCAATAGAAGGAAGAGTCTGACATCAGTGTTCTAACCAAATGCAAGAGAACATGTTATTCTTTAAAAAAAAAAACAAACCACTTCAACCAACCAACCAAAAGAACGAAAGAAACTAAAAAACAAAAATATTAAAAACTCCCTCCTTGTTTGCAGAAGGGACAGTGCATAGAGAAGGTCTATTTTTCTCCTGAGATATCATCACCATGAGCTTGTGCTGAGATGGCACATCAGACCCCACATGGATAGATCACTTCTCAGTATAGAGGGCTATGACTGCTGCTGTTTCTCCTAATATCAGGAAAATCAATCCACAAACACCAGAAATTTATGTCCAAAAAGGGGGCAGAGGAGTCCTGTTGCTTTATTTTAATAAAGGGGGAGGCCGTGGGGCATTCTCCTGGGGTCTCTCAAATTGTTAGAGGACGCAGCCTCCGTTTCATCCCAAATCCCGGCTGCATTTCCCTCTCTCAAATACCTCCCCATTGGCTGAGGTACTTGGGAGGTACAGACTTCCCAAATTGCTGAATACAGACCTGCTTCTAATGTACACCCCGCCCTTTTTCTTTTCCTGTGGAATTTATGGCTCTTCCCATTTCTTCTTTCATCTCTCAGTATCTGTCTTTACCTGTCAGCAAACCCACAGTTTGTTTGATGAAAGGAGTGAGAGGGATTTGTCTTTACAATCTGTGGAATTCCTCCCACTGTTTCCTTGACCTCTCAGTGTCCAGCTTTTACCCAGCAGCAGACCCACAGTTCGTTTGTAAAGACAAATCTCTCTCATTCCTTGCACCAACAGCTGCAGTTCACTTGCCAGAGCACACACATTTTGCACACCAGTACACCCAGAAGTGTTCCTAGACTTAGCATAGCATGTGAATTTTAGCAGCTGTAAAATGAGATACTTTTGTTTCCCCTCACTCAAGGGCAGCTCAGCAAAGGAACCTGGAAATAATCCCCTGTGCTAAATGCCTTCCAGCAGCTATAAGTATTATAGCTTTTACTGTATAAGCCTTATCTGAACAGGCAAGCAAAGTAAACATAATTGCCCAGGTTAAACCCTCCAGTGATTTTTATTCTGGGTGCAGAATCTGGTAAGGATAAAAGAAAGAGAAGAGAAATATCAAAGGGAAAAAAGAACAGGAAAGCAAGGATAAAAGGAGAGGAGAGCCTGCAATCCATACATAGAAAAAAAAAAAAAAAGAAAAAGCAAGCCAGTCCTGGCTTCAAAACTGGTACCAGCAGCTTGATATCACCAGCAACAGACAGCAGCCTACGCAAGGATGGCTTTGTCACTCAGAACTTCTCATCTTTCTTCCTAGCAATTCTGTGTGGGGAGAGGTGGTTTCCTAGGGAGAGGGGGCACAGGGAAGGTTATTGTGCCAGTGGTCCTGATACAGCTTTACTGAACAACTAGCTCCTTGTGAGCCTGGATTAACACACAACTTGTGGCAGTAACCCGGGTGGGGTCCCTGCCTGGCAGAGGAACCAGCTTGGTGGGAGCTTCTGCATCATGGTCACCACGTCATCTGGGGCCCACCTGCTTGTCAGCCCAGAAGCAGATTCTGCTGAGGAGGAATAGGAAGGCCCAAGAAGTCTATGAAACCCCGTGGAGCCTTCTTTCCCCATGTTTTGTGTCAGGGCAGCACTTAAAACTGAGTGCAGAAACAGCACCTACCAAGCACCCCTAAGTATTGCTCTTGGCATTGCCTGGTAATTGGTGAATTGGCTGGATCTGTTAAATGCATAAATTGGCTGTCATTTCTGCACACTTGCAGAGCAAGCTGTCACCACCTGAGCTTTTAGGAGATTTGCTTGCCTGCCTGCCCTGTTCTGGGGTTGCTCTTGCTTCTTCCAGAAAGAGCCAGAGCAAACAAACAGCTAAGCCCCACAACTGTTGTTGATGAGAGAACACACAACATTTATTAAGTCACACAGTCTTTGGGGCTGTCTGGATTTTTATGGCAAACATCTTATTTTGAGAAAATTCAGCACCCTACCCGCGTTGTCATCCTTCTTCCCCCCCACCAGTAAAGATCAAGGAAACCCAGAGATATCAAGTGTCATCCTGCAGTTGTTTTTCTGCTGTAACCAGTTCACTTCCCCATTTACACTACTGCTGTGTGTGCTGGAATGAGCAGCTAGAGCTCTTCCCAGAAAAGTGCCCTTCACTCTCTGTAAGTCTGACCCTTCCTTTATAAACAATGCTGAGAAATCCCATCTAATTCAACCCAGTTACACTTTAAAGTATGTCTCTGCACCCAAAAGCACTCCTTTTCTTTTTTCCCGTTTTGTCACCTCTGACACTGGAGAAATCTTCTGGCCCTACAAATTTTACATCCTGTCTGCAAGAAAACCCCTGCTATGCTTATATGCACAAAAAAGCAGAAAGTGAGCTTGCCATATATGAGGCTGTTTATTTCAGCAGCAGTGATCACAGAAGGCAGGGAAGGCACCTCAGTGAGCCTCTCTCATTACAGTCACCAGACAAGCAGGTACAGTGTGAGCTCACAGTAGGAGAAACAGTGTGGCACACAGATAGTTATGGAAATGAAACACCTGCCAAAGGTTTCAACTTGCTGTCAGCTCTGGAAAGAAAAAGCAGAAGTATAATTAGATTCTCAGGGGCACAGGCTAGTTAGATCTCAAGCTACCATACTCCTCAAGCAGAAAGGGCATCGGGTTTTAACAATGTCAACACCCAGTAGGGTGTGAAGTGCAAAACTGCGTTTTTAATGATCAGGTAGGAGCAGGGGATGGATATGCAATTCATGTCTATTATCAAATGCTCATGACATCTTTCCAATGTGATGGAAAAACATTTTCAGCAGAATTAGCTCACTAGATTAACTCATTAGGTGGTTTTTGGTTAATGAAATCTGCCACTAAATATTGGCAAGTATTCTCTGTAATTTCTAGGGATCTGGTGAGGTCAAGGAGGCAGGGAGAATGGGCTTTCCTTAGTCACAGGTCATCAGGATTGCCTCATCCCTCCCTGCAGACCTGATTTCCCCACCCGGCTGCCCCCCAGGCCCCTGCCAGGGTGCAGGATGCTTTGCTGAGGTGCACTGCAGCTCGGAATGTGACCTGCAGATTTTCTGTCTGCTGCAGGAGCTGCAGACTGCTGGGAAGTCAGCTGCACCCACAGCTTCTGTCTGAAAGGGTCTTTGTTCATCAGCAGAGGGTCCCACACGCCAGGTCTCCCTTCCTGCAGGTCGGGCTTCTTTGGAGAGGAGCCGAGTGGAGAACGAGAGCACAGAATGCTGCCAACCTCCCTTGCTGGCTGTCAGTCTCCAAGTGTATAAAGCTGTGCTACCCAGTACATTTCATTAGAGCAGTCATGTGACAAATAATAAATTCTGGTTTATATCTGACATGAAACAGACACTACAGTCTTCATATGAATGGAAAAGGGTGTAAATTTATTTTCTTTAGAACTGTTACAAAAGCCTTTATTACTTTCATTTCATGGATAGATTAGGACAGACTTTTAAACCATTTTCATTGGTTTCTACACTGTTAAAACCAAGACATTGACACACCCCTTTTCCTAAGTATTTGAAGAGCTAGTTTTGATTGAGATAAGAATTCACTGTAGTGAATTCTTGCCACTTACCTCTAAACACACATAATAAGGAGCAAGACTAACTGTTTGCAAAAACAAAGAAATGTATCAATAGAGTATATGCATGAAGCCTAAGATTTAACTGCTTTTTATTGGACCATTCACATCACCACAAAGTGTAAAACAATCATGCTTTCAGTGTTTTAACTGTACTTCTCTTCAAAAGTCTTTTAAAATTTGGTGGAAGTGCAATTTCCTTTTTATGTATTTTTTCAGTGTCATTTTTACTACTAGGCAACAGAGGAAGGTGGAGAAATTATGGATAAAGTGATCTGACTGCTGGCAAAGAGTTCTTACAGAGAAAGCCTAATAGGTTGTTTTCCTAAAGTTTTTCAAAGAGAAACCAAAAAGCAATTTTGAGTATTCATTATCCAATTCTACAGTAAGAAAATGCAAAAGAATTTAGAATACTGAAAATTGTAAGGAGTTCTTCAGTCTAGTGTAGAAGAAATACAAGGAATAAATAGATTTTGATAGCACTTACTAAAATGAATTTTCAGAAGCTGATGACTAATTTCCTTAAAGGAGTAATCAAACAGTGTAATAAGAAGAGCAACAGATGTCATCTCTTGGTATTTCCACATCAGGTGATATGCCTTTTTTGGAAGCCATTTAGCTTAAAAAGCTGTTTCGCTGAGCAGATGACAGTTTAGAACCCAAAATGCTCAGAAGAGTAATACCTATTGTCCCTTTTTATATGAAAAAACCCCACAATCTAGGCAGCTCACACTCTACTGATTTTATTTCTGCTTCTGGGGCCCAGTTATGGGGGTACAAACTGAACTAAGAGTGGTTCCTGTGTCTTGGCTCTTACCAAGCAGCTCAGAGATAAAACTTTCTCTCTTGTACAAGACAGCATTTGTATCTGTCAGAAACATGCTGAGATTTTTCCAGCTACAGCGAGCCCCAGCCTGTTCTTTGAGGGTAACTCCCTGTCTGTGGAACCAAAGGGACAGAGCAGGCAATCAGTAAGTATTTCAGTATAAACACACCATCCATTCGTGCAGATCAAAGGACCCAGACAGCGATTGGTCTTCCCAGACTCCAAACTTCTGGGTTCCACACTCAGGTTAACCTTGAGATAGTAATCCTTTTCAAGTTTAAACAGATATTCATAGTGATATCAACCTGGCAACAGTATCCATCTTATTTAGAAGAAATTAAATCCTCCAGCTGGTGGCCACTAGGAAGGAAGTTATATTGCTTGTCTTACTCTGGACTTTTACCACTGGCAATCAACATAGGCTGGCGAAGGACAGAAGTATCCTGTTAAATTTTTCATAAAATTACTTTCAATTAAAAATTCCTTTGAAAAAGTATTAGAGGGTTTCTTTCTCTGTGAAGAAAAAAAAAATTTAAAAGAATTTGCCTGAAAGTCAGAGGAGAGTGTCAGTTAGCTAAGTTTATGTGAATCTGTATGGTCATATATAGCTAAGGTTGATATGATTTTTTTTCATTCATGGCTATATTGGTTTCAGCAAGATGATGAAGACTTAATAAATAAATTATCTTTATATTTACACAGATTTTTTCAAATTTGTTATAACCACCCATTAATGTGAATCCTTATGAATTTCCATGAATCCTTATGAATGACAAAATTGAGGACATCCCAGGTGTCAGAAGCTACCTTCTCTAGGCAGATATCTGAGTTTCTCCTGAAGAAATCGAATGCATCAGACTTTCACAGGTGCTCACTTACAGTTTCTAATGAGAAAAAGAAAGCAGTGAGGGGACAGCCCCACTTCCCACTGCAGCTGAAGCTCAAGTTGGGGGAACATCCCCCCCACCCCATTCCAGCCCCTGGCTGGTTTCCCCCTGCAGGTCTGCTGTGTGAATAATTTTCCTTAATAATGAGGGTCAGCCCAAATATGTATGTTATTTTCTCTGAGTGTGGAAGCTGGGAGAGCAGGGTACAGAGCCCAGCAGGACATGTTTGTTATTGCTGGTCCTGCCTGTGGGGAAGCAAAGGCAGAGCTATTTACGTCTGTACATCCTTTTCTAGCAATATCTGCATCTTTTTCAAAGTTACTGTGTTATTAAAGCTCACCAAGAGTTTTTAGTCAGTGCAAGTGATGTTGTCTGGCTGATAGAGATGGGAAAATTTTCTCAAGTCCCTGAATTACTGCTTTTATTGATGTGGGCATGTAGAACCAATTTCAGACAATAAGGCTACATTGTTGCAAACCCAGACACAAAGGAGAGTCTCTTTTTGACTGAGTAAATTCAAATCAGACATTTCAGGGTCAGCTCTGACTCACGTTTTCTAGAAGTTTCCATTCCACCCATGAATCCAGTATTTTCAGTTTCTTCATCTCAGTTCAGGGAAGAGTCTTTGAAGACACTGAAAACAATTTTGGGGTGGAAATTCTAGATATTTAAACAGTCCTTACAAATGGAATTATTTTGCCATGTACTCCGTGGTCCAGCTTCGTGTTTGACAGGGTATTTATTCTGAGTGCCACTTGCACCTAAATGAAAGAGAAAGCAGAAAATTGATTCCAATGAGATCAAAGGTTGATAAAACTGGGGACATTCATTCTACAGAAAAGACAGGCATGATATTGGTGCAGAAGTATATTAAAAAAGTGGTTAGCAACAGATTATGGTCCCTGCAATCAGTCACTGCAGGCAGAACAAAGCCATAAAATGAAGTTCCTGCAGGTATTGCTGAAGTTGACCACTAGAGAGAGAACTGTACCTATTGAAAAATAATGGGGCTGCCAAGTCTAATTGCAGGCTCACAATAATTAAAGATATTTTAGGCTGGGCCAGACATCCAACAATAGATGAGGAATAATGAAATCAATATCCCTCTTCCACCACTTGCATAGTGACTTAGGCCTGCACAGTCAGCTTTAGGCACCTTGTGTTTTGTGCAGGTTGCTGGGAGCAGCACCTCACATCCTCATAATTTGATAGCTGTCAGCAATACGAGTTCAGCCTAGTGTTCATTGTCATCAGGTAAAAATGTCTTTTGTTATGTTTAGGAGCAGAGGGACTGAAAGAGTTTAGAGTCACTGAATGATATCCTGTAACCTCTTTTCACTGCTTTCTGTGCACCTTTTCATCACCCAAGCAAGTTACATTGGGAATTTTACAGTGAGTTTGGGGTTTTATCTGTCTCAAACAGATTGTTTAAAACCATGATGCTTCTATTTTCCAGTCTTAACCTATTGGTGGACTTTTTATAGCCATTTGTTCCTATGGTGACGTTCTCCTTCAGTTTAGTTATAACCTGATGTTTAATCTCATTAATTTTCATGATCATATTCCCTCTTAACTTTCAATATACTATCTAAGCCAAAGCACCTTAGCTTCCCCTAAAAAAATGGGCTCACTGCTTCTCAAATTCCTTTTCATATAAAAGGGCTATATGCAAATGAGGCAACTAGAGAGCTGTTTATGTTGATATCAGTTACCTCTCTTCTACCAGAAATACTTCTTTTCACATATTTTAGGATTCTACTAGCATTTTTCATTCCTGTGCTAGTTGGCCAGTGTGTCATGAAGGCCATACACCCAGATATTTCCCAACTCAGGTGCTTATAACCAAGCTCTTTACAGCTTATGAAGAGGTTTAATTCACAAACATCCAACCTTCTGTTTGTGTACTGCTGGTCTGGGTCGATTTTCAGCCCAGTCTGCTCCTTCCTAACCACTACCTCAGTACTCTCACATACAGACCATAGTTCTCTGGCATCAGCACATGCCTTGTTCACCACTTAGGACCAGAACAATATGCACCCTTTGTGTTGTGTGCTTGAAAGGCAACAGATTCATACTATCTCTATAAAACAGAGGTGAACTCTTCACTCAGGAGTCCAGATTCCTCCATTTTTTGTCTCTTCCCTTGGTTTCCGTCAAAATTCATTTCATTTTCCCTGGTCACCACATGTAGAACTATCACTAGTACTGTGAGTTTTTTGAAAAAAAAAAGTCTGACAAAACTATGCTTGCATCTTCATTTGCATAATTTAAGCCTTCCGTATACTGACATCAAACAGAAGTTTTGTGGCTCTGTGCTACCCTCTTCTGCTTTATCCTAGCTCTCTCCTACTTTAAAACAGACCTCTCATAGTCTACCTGTGAAAATAAATTCATGGTGATTAGATCAGGTTTCTATTCATCTACTGGAAACTGAATGATAATTTACTCTCAAAAATAAAGGGCAGGTCTAGACATGCAGACACCTTCAGCAGAGTCCTGGGCTGGTCAGTCCTTGACAGAACAACTCTGCTGACAGGAGCTTCGCCAGACATAGTTCGAAATTTTCTGAGAAGAGCTGTAGAGGACAGGGACATCATCTCTGCAGAGAGAATGAAACAGGGAAATTATACCAATGAAATCAGTGGCAGGAGGGCAGAAGTAAATTTCAGGAGGTTCAAGAACACACGATCTCTGTGGACTTCAAGTGTCAGTGCATGCTCAGCAACATACTTCATTCTACTTTCAGCCACTGATCAGAAATATCAGGAATTTTTCTTGTCTTGTTCATGATTTCTGCTGATTTGGGGACCCTCCACATCAAATGCATTCTAAATATATGAAAAAGACCCAACACTGCAGCATGCACCCATCAGTCACAGTTTTCTGGGCATGAGTCACAGATAAGTCATCCCTGGTACTTTGATTAAAAAAGTCAATACACTGTATTAAACCACCGCATGTCACCGTACACAGGAGAAAAACAAACCCTGCCATTGGTAGCACTAAGCTGCAGAACAAAACCAATGAAAAATGGTTGTCACCTTTTGTCTTTTGTTTAACCAAACCCCCCAAATTAAAATGCTTGTAGGGCTAATGAATGAAGAAGAGGTCACTGGAAACTGGTGGATCTACTGAAGGACTACACATAAATAACAAAACCTGCTTTGGGTTCTCAGTATCCATAAAGAATCTGCCCTATTTTATACTGCAGGGGAAAGAGAAGGAGAAAAGAAAAGCTGGGCACTTGAGGTTTATCATGCTGAAGACTGTCAAAAAGATGAATCTTGGCAAGGTAAATAATTTTTCTCTCCCCTTCCCTTCTTGACTCTGCAAATACCCTAAGCTTATTTCTTCTTATCTGCTTAGCCTTAACTTGACTTGTGTAGTTAAAAAAGGGGGTGGGTTTTTTTTCTTTTTTCAGTGTTCTGTACTTAAAAAGCTACTTGACCTGTTGGAAGGAAGTGAGAGGAGGTGTACTGATTTATAAATAGTTCTCTGGTTTGTACATTCCTAGAACAGAATATTTGGAGACAAGACATTTTCTAGATTCCTTATCAGCACAAATCTCATTCACTTTCTCAGTCATTCTGGCACAGGATGTAAATTAAATTCAAGTAGGTGGGTAGTAACTCAAGATTACCCTTTCTGAATTTCATCACAGATTTCCAAGTGCCAGCTCAGTGCAATGTAATCACACTTGATTTGATTCTGGGTATGTTCAACTGCACTGTGCAATAGCCTTTGGGTTTATTTATAAAATGATATTTCTATTGCAACTTATTACAGTACAGAGACTGTAATAAACTCTTTGGTACAAAACAATATAAGTCTGCAAAGAAGTTCCTCAAATCTGACGGGGATAAAAGCTTCCTTTTACCTCTGTAGAGATGTTTCAATCAGCCCAGGGTATCATAAAGAACAGGCCTTTCCAGGGAGGCACTCCAGAATGAGCTGCAGTTTTGTACAGAGATAGTAGTGGAAACCACCACAGTATTAATCAAAAAATGCTCATAATCTTGGGAACCTTTATCCAAGTAAACTGGTACAAGCTGGAGTCCATGAGTGTTCCAGCTGTCGTACATCACATTGCAGAGCCATGGTGCTGAGATAGTGCAGAGATAGGATCTGTCACTCTATGAGTGGGCTCCAAGGTTTCTGCAGAGGTTAAACATTAAGTAAAATGTTGAAAACTCATGGAAAAGTACTGCTGCATCAACCAGTGTTTCAAAAAGTATCCAAGTTTCAGGGAACAAGGAAGACAATTTTTGTTGGAAATACATTTTACACAAAAAGCCCTAATACTTGAGATCAGGAAAACAAATTCAGAACAGATGGAAACAGGAATGTACTGTTCAGAGGAGAAATGCAGGGTAATAGTGGTTTCAAAAGCAGAACAACTTCTAGAGTGAACAAGCCTGGATTTGTATATCCTCTCACAGGGACTGATGGCAAAGGGAAATGTATTTTATTGTTGCATGGTGGAGGTGGCTCACTTAAAGGCTCACTTCAGAAACACAATACCTGAAATTTCAGTGCCTGTGCAAGCTGAGAAGCTAGACATTATTGGTAGCTACTGGACTTTGATTTTAAAAAACTATTTGAAGTTTGACTCTCCTGAAAATATACCCTTCAATTTATGGCATTCTGTAGCAACTCCCATAATACAGACACATCTGCTGTGACCCTGCTATCTCACATCAAATCCTTATCTGAGTGATACAGACTGAGGCACCTCCGACAGGAGATCAATTGTTCAGATATTTACTGAACAACAACAAAGTTTTCTCAATAAAAAGGCCTGAACATAGAGAGTTTTATGACCTTTGTATGGAATATACGGTCCAGTATTTTGCTTATTTCTTACCAGGGTCAGCTAAAAGATGAGGGAAAAAAACCTGCTAGGCAGTGATGTCTGAATTGGCACCTAGGCTGAAGATGGAAATGCTGTTAGAAGTGTGCAGACTCTATGGGGAGTTTCAATTAACATGAACCCAATTGGTTCAGTCAGAAGTAGAAACTAATCAAGCTACAGTGATTGTAAGAGACGTGCAGTGTCATAAGTTGAATCACAAATTCTTGGGAGATGTTGAGTCTGCAGAGAAAGATGTGTGCCTGTCTGAGGGAAACGAGGCAGCTAAAAGTGATGGGACCACTCGTGATTTTCTGAGAACCTCACCTCTGAAGGAACATTCACCACAGTACTGGGAGTGGCATAAAATTCTCATACCAAGATTTATCAAGTGACAGACACTCTCCTGGCAGTTCCAGCAACACACATGAGGGATGAAAGTATATCAGAGCTCTTATTCACTGCTTCATTGCAGAGCTCCAGTAGGCTAAAAAGTGTTAGGAACTGGGACTACGTTCAGTCAAACAAGCTGCTCATCATAAAATTGTGCATGGCAACAGAAACATTTTGTGAACATTCAAATAAAGTAAGAAACATAAAATTTAAAGAGTTGAAATCTGAAAACCAGAAGCAATCAAAACAGAATGGGATCTGAGTATTTTCTAACCAATAGTGTTGTCATATCTGTGTGGGGAGGGGAGTCATGGGGGAGAACCTGAACTGAGCAATAAAAGAAAAATAAATACAAATAAATGGTCCAAAAAAAAAAAAAAAATCCAATTTGTAGCATG
The DNA here is from genome assembly GCA_013399225.1 of Rhipidura dahli. NCBI lineage: Eukaryota > Metazoa > Chordata > Aves > Passeriformes > Rhipiduridae > Rhipidura > Rhipidura dahli. Next base: position 1,076,009 of record VXAC01006218.1, read on the forward strand.
CCACAGGAAGTGTTTTTAAGCCAAGCAGAAACATATGTTACAGAAGAATAAGACAACACCTTCTAAAGGTCAAGAGGTGAAGGAAATAAGAACAGAATCAACCACTTTGTCCATCAGGGTTTCAGACTAACAATGCAATCAGAATGTTCTGGGAAAGGAAAGCCCAAGGGCATGAAATTTCCAGCTGATTATTTTTCTGGGTGTATACACTTTATGAAACTCTACTTTGTACCGAGTATTAGTTGTTCCTGGAAGAAATCTGGAGGTCACCACACCTTCAAGCCCCACTGCTGCACTGTGCAGAGTCTCACAGCTCACCCTGGCAGTCAGTACAAGCGAGGCAGGGAGCAGCCCAGGCTGAGTGACTGCAGAGCTGCTCCTTAGTGCAGCACAGCTCCCACCACAGCTGGTCTCTGCCTCAGCAGTGACAGCAGACATGAACAACATGTTCATTGGTGCTACTTGGTTTGTAACATTACTGCTAGCACTGTCTTCTGATTTCTTATGTTAAAACACACATTTGAGTAGTAACTGGCAAATTTCATAATTATTCTCTTTATTTCTTCCTCTTTGATTCCACGATCCCACAATCTCCTCTCCCACTCAATTCAATGACAGCTTGACTTTGCAAAGATAAATATCCTCAAAAAACTTCCTCCACAATCTTGTCTGACATACAAATTATTCCCACCTTTCTTGTCCCGAAATAAATAGCTCAGAGTGGCTTAACTAAAAAGAAGAAAATATTTACTACCATTTTGCTCTATTTGTCACATCTGTGTCTCCCAATAGCACCTCTCCCTGCTCTTAGTTAGATGACCTATATGTGCTAAGGATCACTGGAGCAGCAAAATGACTGGTAGAAGTTTGCACAGCAACAACCTGAGTGGGGGGCAGCTGACTACCTAGGTCCTGCCCTGGTTTCTTCTCCTCTTGTGCACTGGTGAAATTCCACTTCAAAAAATTCCCTATTTTAAAATTTTTAAAAAAATTAAAAAACACTATCTTCAATAGAAAACATTTGTTTGCATTTTGTGTGTGCTGCACAGGGAAAAGAATTATTCAGTTTGGATATTAAGCAGCTGGGAGCATATCATAAGCTTATAAAATGGGCAAGATGGACAAAAAAAGATACTGTTAAAAAGGTTTTTATTTATATTTCATTCTAAAAGCTCACTAATGCAGATGAAAAAAATAAATATTTAACTGTTTATTTCAAAGTAAATTAAAGAAAAATATGATGAAACAGAAACAAAGACACACTGTGAGTAATTTTTCTGCAAAATCAAACCTAACCAATAAGAAAATCAGTTTGTGCTGTGGGAAAAAAAGCCAGTGGAAGGGACATAGGTACATAGGAGGACCACATATGAGACATTAAGCTCTATTCATTGGAATAAACTGAGAGAAACACAAACAGTGCTCTTACAGTTACAGAAAAGAAAAAAAACAAAACAACATTTCTCAGAAATCCCTATTAGATCCTGACCTTCCACTGGAACAAATGAGCACATGATTCTGTGCTGAAGATACATGATCATGTGAAGCAAAATGCAATGTTCAAGCTTTTTTTAAAAAAAAAGATGTTAGTACTCAGTAATCATAGAATCATAGAATGACCTGGGTTGGAAAGGACCTGAAGGAGCATCTCATTCCAGCCCTCCTGCCATGGGCAGGGACACCTTCCACTAGACTGGGTTCCTCAAGGCCCTGTCCAACCTGGTCTTGGACATTACCAGGGAAGGGGCATCCACATCTTCTCTGTTTCTGTGCTTCACCACCCTCATAGCAAAGGACTTCTTCCTAATATATGATTTAAACCTGCCCTCATTATTCCCCCTGTCCTGTAAGTACATGCTCATGTTAAAAGTCCTTCTCCATCTTCCATGAAGGCTCCCTTCAGGTACTGGAAGGCTGCAATGAGGTCCCTTCAAAGCCTTCTCTTCTCCAGGTTGAACAAGCTCAATTCTCTTGGTCTTTCCTCACACTCCACCCACATTCAAGAGCCCATCTGGGCAGCCAGCAGAAAGTACCTGGTGGTGAACGTGGGCAGCCAGCCTGACCTGCCAGCTCTGGCAGGGCTTCCAGCAGGGCACTGCATGGAAGGAACCCCAGGACCTTAGTTACATGCCTGCACTGCTCTGCAAGAAGGGGGTGACCTTGTGGATGATATTGATTTATAATCTGTTACACAGTTTACTTTCTTTTCTCTTTAAATTAAAAGAGAAGATCTCTAAAAGGAAATGCTTTGTAAATATGCTCTGAGTTCTCATTACAATGAAAAATACAAGTCCTTTTTTGTGTAAAACCTAAGGAAAAAGACTTCTGTACTGATTTTTTAGTTTGGCAGGCCAAGCTGAGCTTTTGAATGTAGAGCTTAGTTTGAGAGAAGGCAGCAGCAGAATGAACCAAATAGAGCAAAGAGTCATAAATTCAAACCACTGAAGCCTATGATAAACTGACAGGTAGTACTATGCTTTTACAAATATTGTCTATTTAGTTAAAGCACACATTTAACTGGTTAGGGTTCTAACTCCTCATGAAACACATACATCTTATTTTTTCATGCCAAGAATTTTTTTTAATAACATATTAAAATTACTGGCACTTTGAATAATTTATTTGTCAAATTCTATCATTCTTTTACACAAGAGTACTTGCAGAATTTATAGTAGGCCAGACTGTTTTGTTGCCTCTGGCTAGAGTCCATACATTCTGATCAACTGTAATGATCCTTCCTTCATAACAGCAGACTTCATGAATCCAAATATGTATCTTTATGGAAAAACAGGTGTTTTAATGTGTAAATTACAAATTGCTATGATTTTAACTGACAGGCAGAAAAAAATGACTCCAAGAATTTTTTTTGCTTTCAATTCACCTTTCTTTTTCTGCACACAGTTTTGTGAAACCTAATATTATAATATAATTAGGCCACATTGTTTGAAATTATGTTACAGCAAGCTATTAGCATCAAATTATGCTTTTAATAGGAAAGAAAGGCTGATAAATATCTCAAATGTACTTGCATGAAGACACCACTTATTTATATTTAAGAAGTTATGTAATGTCTCTGTAGCCATCATTTTCATTCTTTCAGTAATCCGTCATATTCCTGGCAGGGAGTCTTTCCATCCTATTAAAAAAAAAATACAAAAGATGTCTGGAAAGACATCAATAATAGGGCAAGGCCAGCCTTAAGGTATCTGCAAAAGTCTGGCAGTGGTTTTAGCTACTGTGCAAAGATGAAGCCAGAGGAAAGGTTGGAGTTTACCTGCCTGCTGAGGATAAGCCATGCTTATCAACAGAGGTGCTGCTTCCAGACCCTTATCCCATAAGATGATTAGCTGCTGGAAAGGCAGACAGGCAATCTGCCCTTGCTGTTAACAAGTTGTGTGTGGTTAAAAAGCTTGGGTGTACACACAGATGGATGTTGTAGAGGCCAAGTGCCATGAGGGAAGAGCTCACAACTCCTGAGGGTCAGTTAGGGACAGTCAAAGACAGCCGGAGGTCACAGCCACTGGAACGTGCTGCTGCACTGCTGCTGCCCACTTTGCCTCTTAAGAGCACCTATAGCTGAAATCACCCTTCACACTTCACAGGCTCTGAAAAAGGAAAACTAAATGGTATATTTCATGATGAGGAGAGCTCTGCAGCCAGGCAGGTCTGAGACATGCAGAGCCTTAGACTTACAGGCAGAGTCCAGAGAAGTGATTTGCAGTCAGCAGGCACACAGCTGCCTTTGGAGTCAGGATGGAGGGTCAGGGCAGCAGTGCCCTGGGACAGGACATAGTGGACAAGTAAGAAAGAGATTGGCTGGAAAGGGAGATTTTAAAGCAGCAGCTCTGCAGTTTCATCAAAAAATTAGTCAAAATGACATGATATACTCAGAACTATAATGCCGGGGAAATGGAAACTCTGAAGGGAGGAAGGATCTTTTTCTTCTTTTTTATTGCATCCAGGACCAGCCAAACAAAGGGCCTCATTCAGAGAAAGGCAACAGAAAACAATTTAATAATAATCTCTCTGTTTTTCCATCACAGACTAAGACAGGGTGCCATGCACTTTGAAATACATCAGCTTTTATTTACACCAAGCAATCCAGGCCATTGCTGTTCTATGCCATATCTACTTTTGCTTGTGGCTCTTCCACAGTGGATCATAGCAGAATATTTATTCAACATCTTGTATTTTAATAATTCCTGCTGTCGACTCAGAAGCATTAGCAGGTTAGGGAGAGGCAGTGGCTGGAGGTATTAACATTATAGTAAATATTTTCTCATACAGGTTTAATCTATTTTGTGTGATTTTCAGTTTTGCCTTGGATGTGAAGTGTCATCTCCTCACCTTGATTATTTCTGTGTTTAGTTTTCACTGTTTCCATGCTAGACATGTTTCTGATGCTGGACTGGGCTAAAAAGGGGAGGGAAAAAATTACCATTTTGTCCCAGAATGCTTGCATAGAAAAAAGACATTAGAGATCCAGCAGTGCCATGTTCCGAGAAAAATCTTTGGTTCCTAATATTTTTGCTCAGTTGGCTCTAATATGCAGAAGTTCTGTTTAGCAGTAAATCTCAATAGACCAAACAAACCATGAGCATCCTGATCACATCTCCTCACTGCTCCTGTGCAGTGCTGGTAGATATGTTGAAAATCTGGCTGTAAAGCCACTTTATCAGGCCCCCAAGGACACCACTGCCTTTTGGAAATACTCAAGGAAATAGTCTGGGTCAATTATTATCCACCCTTTTACCAGCAGAAATAAAGAAGAGCACAGGACAGAATAACAGCCTTGATCTAATGATAAATAAGAGACAAAAATTATTCCTGAACAGATTCCTGAATCTACAGCTACAAAACTGTTTGCTATAAGACAAGGGATATTAACCACAAATCATAAAGCCTGGACTCAATGATCTTGAAGGTCTTTTCCAACGTTAATGATTCCATGTTCCAATGATGAAGACTTTACGTATCAGACTCAATCTTGTCCCTGCTTCTTTTCTAGATGAGAGAGGTGCTCTGGACTCCTGCCAAGATGTTTCATTCTCCCATGGCAATTTGGCATCTCAGTTCATGGGTGAGAGCTGGCACATTCAGTAACAGGATATACAAAGCACTACTGCGAGCCACCATGCCATACCCCTTTTCAGCTTTGTTTTTTATTCTTGAGCCCTTACATATTCTTACCCACCATCATGCAACTGGACAGGTTTTATAGAAAAAAAACTGGAAGGAACTATTACTGCTATATTAAAATAAAGGCCATTTACACTGCTGCTGCAGTATTGAAGACCACCTACTGACAGATAGACAGGAGCACCAAACTTGTTGCTCTGATACCAGGAAGGAGCATGCTGGTAGACAAACAAAAGCCAGAAGCACTACTGACAGATAAAGAACCTGACAAGGGTGGGGGGACAGGAATGACCCCTAGAAGTCCTGCAACAAGAAAAGCCATCTCACCCCACCTACCCCACTGCCCAGAAAGTGTCTGGCAGGGATGATGCAGAAGAGGCAGCGATTGCATTAGCAGATGCATGAGTGGAGCTGCCAAAGGTTCATGATGCTGACTGCTCACACTTGTTGGAGGGAGACACACACAGTGATGCCAGCATTACCATCAGTGAGCCTCAAATGAGAAACTGCAGCACTACAGAAAAGCAGGAAGCACAAGCACACAGAGATTATCAACATGGAAATGGAAACTGAAGCCAAAGCTCCAATTAACCTCTCTTCTGTCCCCACTCAAAAAAATATGCTATTTTGGAAGTCTGGAGGCTATATGGATAGCTCAGTAAAATGATTTCAAGTGAAAGAGAGCTAAAATACTCCACCAGAAATCTAAAGAGAAAGAGGCATTTGTTAAGAGTACTCGTGATTCCCGTCTATCTCCACAAAGTATGCTCAACCTTTTTCTTCACAGACTCTCCACAGTCATTTGCTGGTCCCCTTGCTTCTCTGTTGTGGTCTGTATTATTAGCATTTCAGATCTAATAATGTTCATAAAAACCCCTGTCTCACCACAGCTTCTGGGTGGTTTTCTTGCCATCTGATCAGTGGGAAATGTAGCTTGATTCATGTAGAGGTCTGTTTTCATGAGTGCAGAGGCAAACAGGAAAATTAAATTATCTTCAGTTTTCCATATAAATATGTAAGTATTTACTTTAAATATTAATCTTAATCTTTCACTGAAAGATGTTCTGGGGTCCAGATAAACTCCCTCTGAAACTGCTGTCTCCTATATCCTTACTTCAGGCCGTTGAACCAAGACTTATTGCCTCCAAAATCCTGGTCACAGCTGGAGGCCAGACTTCTGAGGAAGTTCATACCTGTCACAGGGGATCTCAGAGAAAATACCTCTTTGTCCAGAGAGATGCCAGTGCAAAACTTTTCCATGGGACCAACCAGGTACTGTATTTTTTCCAAGTGGAGCTTTGCCAAGGTATGCTGTTTCCACCCCATGTGAAGTAGCCTGAAACCTCTGTGCTTGTATGTTGTGGCTGACATTTTCAAACAACACTGTCCCATTCACAGAACACAGAGATGCTCTACTGTTTCACTGTTATGCTTTGCTGCTCCTCTTTTTATTATCTTTTTCCCTCTGGTCTAAAGCATGAGTATGAACTACATGGTATCTGTCTGGAAAAAAGTGCTAGTACTTTTCCACCAGCTAATAACTAATCCCACCTCCCTTTTTGGTGCTTAGCCAAATTCCATATAAAGCCAGGTCAATGGTGAGAAATGCAACAATTACTCTGGTTTGCTGTTTAGCACACATTTTTGAGGTGGACATTGGCACATTCAGTGCAAAAGAGATACAGTTTTTGGTGACACAGACATTTGTTTGCCAGGTGGCAGTGGCATTCAGAAAGACAACATGGAATTACAGATTTGTTTGGGTTGGAAAAGACCTCTGTGATCATCCAGTCCAGCTGTTAGCCTAACACTGACAAATCCACCACTAAACCATGTCCCTAAGGGCCCCATCTGCCCATCTTTGAATTATCTCTGGAGGTGGTGACTCCACCATTTCCCTGGGCAGCCTGTTTCAACAACTGACAACCTTTTCCATGAAGGAAATATTCCTAATATTCAATCTAAACCTCCCGTGGTGCAACAAGAGGACATTTCCTCTCTTGCTATCACTTGTTACTTGGGAGAAGGGGCCAACCCCCACCTCAGTGCAACCTCCTTTCAGGCAGCTGTAGAGAGCACCAAGGTCTCCCCTCAGTCTCTTTTTCTCCAGACTGGTCAAGTCCAGCTCTGACAGCAGCTCCTCATCCAGCTTGTGACCCAGACCCTTCACCAGCTTCACTGCCCTTCTCTGGATCACTCCAGGACCTCCATTTCCTTCTTGTAGTGAGGGGCCCAAGAGTGCACACAGGATTCGAGGGGTGGTCTCACTAGTGCTGAGTAAAGGGGGGCAATCACTACCCTGGTGGCCATGCAATCAGAAAAGTTTACTTTCTGGTTCACATGAAAAAAAGAACCAAAACACAGAGACATTTCACTCCCACTGGTCACTTCTGGAAGCTTCTCTACCTTCTGGAAGTGTACAGAGTTTGCATTCTGATTCTTCTGCTCCTTCATCACATATGGAAGAATCTCAATTAAATTTTGCTCATTTGAAAGCTGAGGAAAGTCAGCCTGTGCTCAGCAGATACTTAAATTTCTTGGTCTTCAGACTCCAGCAGGCCCTTAGGGGATAAACACAGTAGAGGACTATATCCTGCTTTTTCTAAGGTACCTGCCCTCTAATGCAAAATCCCAATCCCAAAGGTCACATTCTTTGATTCCATACACAGCTCAGTGGGAAACACAGGTCATGAAAAAAGCATCCCAAAATTCCTTCAGGTTTAGCAGAGAAGTTAAGAACATCTGAATTCCTACTCCTTCACCAAATCCTCTGACAGAATTTATAATTTCTGCTTTATCATATAGCCAGAGGCCTGGCTCTGGCTGTTTTTTTGTTTTGGTTTTTTTGGTTTTTTTTTT
>VXAC01006218.1:1084050-1143596 GCA_013399225.1 Rhipidura dahli
TGTTGTTTTTTTTTTTTTTATTGTTTTGTTTTGTTTTTTGTTTTAGAACATAGCTGAATTTCAGAAGATCAGGTCTGAATTCAGTGGGAATTGCAGCACATGCCAGTGGCACCTGTCAGGAACTTTCAGGGCAATTGACTATAGAGGGAGCCTGAGACAAAGTAATGAAGTCAGACTGGCATTTCTAGATAGCATCTGCAATGATTTATCTGAAAATGGGATCTATTACCCTCCAGAGGCACTTTTTTCCTATCTGTTTGTAGAGGGAAAAGCAGATGAGTAATTTAGTCTACAGACCCAGCTATTAAAAGTTTGAAGGTGAGACAACTGAATCTCCAAAGATATGGAGCCATCTTTGCACACTGTGCAGCTGCCCTCTGGTTCACTTTTTCATGTTAAAAGATTGTTACAAATAGTCGAGCAGACACCCCACAGATCAATAGACCAATCTGCTTCTTTTAATGCAAAATATTGTTACAAACTTTTAAGAGAGACAATTATTAAGATAGTGAAATTTTATTAAAAGATTTGCCTTGATCTCAGTTTTTTACGTAGAAATCTGAGGCAGCTGTGCCCGGGCAACCCATGGAGGACCATGGTGGATCAGAAATCCACTGCAGGCCACTGGAGAACCCCACCTTGGAGCAGGGGAATGGTGTGAGGAGTCCTCCCCCTGAGGAGGAAGGAGCAGCAGAGACAATGTGTGAGGAATTGACCACAAACCCCCATTCCCTCATCCCCTGCACCGCTGTGGTACAGGATGTAGAGAAACTGTGAGTAAAGTTAAGGCTGGGAATAAAACAGAGGTGTGGAGAAGTATCTTTAAGACTTGGTATTTGATTGGTAACAAATTCATTTCCCAGAGCTGAGTCTGTTTTGCCCATGATGGTAACTGGTGGGTGATCTCTCCCTGTACTTAAGCTCAGGAGATTTCCTCTGGATTTTCTTTCCCCTGTCCAGCTGAGGAGGGGATTGATAGAGTAGTTCTGGTGGGCACCTGGTGCCCAGTAAGGGTAAAACCACCACAATATTAATTAATTCCCCATTTTTTTGAACTTTAAAATGTTTTTCCAATATATTCAGGAGATGATTCAGAGTTTTTTTTCAACAAACTCTTTCTCTCCCAGCCCCTCCAACCAGCCCTCTGCTTAACACCCCAGTCTTCAATTGCCAGTCACTTTGCTACATGCTGTTCTCGTTTCAGAAATAAATGAAATGATAAGTCTCCTTTGAGTACAAAGAAGAACTTTCTCAAATGCAGGGAAGCTTCAGAGATCATGCATGAAACTTAGAGCAGCTGTCCAGACAGTCTGCAGATTTGAGAATCAGCAGCGACACTCACTTGAAAGATGACTTACAAAGACTTTTGGAAGTCATAGACAGGGAAATTTTGATCAGAGAGGAGGATCAAGATAATAATAGGTAGAATAAGCTCTGGGTAGAAGGATCTGATGTGATTGCCAGGCAAAAAGCAAAAGAGAGAAAAAAACCCACTAAAAGTACTTCAGTGAAATTCTGGATTTGAATTAGGAAGACTAAATCTTCTTCAACTGAAAATCCTCCAAAAGCATTTCAAATGTCATTACTCCATCTTGATTCTTCCCTTGTGCAAGCAATGTGAACAATATCCAGTTCTTCTATTTGTAAATTTTGTTTCAAATATAAAGCAAACACCAAATATCTGCAGTAAGTTAGTGAACCTGTAGCGAGCTAAAAAAAATTAATTAGCATCCAAACAAGCAGGTCTCAAACATCCCAATTGCATGTAGACAAGCTTTGGTACCTAGTCCTGAACTCTAGTAACACACCTGAGCTTTCCTACCTGAGTGACACAAATGAGTTATTGCTGTCATCAGAACAGAATAGTATTTGTGGCTGTATTTCACATACCCAGAGCTCTACCCACTGTCAGAGCACAATTGAAAGGGTTTGTATCCTCATTACCACTTTTGTTTAAAGATCTCAGGCTATTCAGTTTGCAATAAGCAAAAATGTACTTATGAGAGACAATTATCTAGGAAGTAAATTGCTCATTTTTCCCTCGTGTTGCTGCAATGACAAGGGTCACTGTGGCTCACATTTACCTGCAGGTCAGACCTCTCTCTTGAGAAGCAGAGCTCTGGGGGTCCATTTCGCTGCACTCAAGCCTGGCCATGTGGTTGCTGCGTGGGCAGATGTTTCCACCTCTGCCGTGGCCAAGCCTAGGAAGCGACACTTCCCAATCATCTTTAATTAGCCAGCAAAGCCAGGAGAGCTCACTCAGTGGCAACATAAGAAAAAGCACAGAAGGCTTTCTCTTGCAGGGCATTTCACTGACACCTTACACATATTATTAATTTGTGTACGTACTGCAAAATTAACCGTTTCCAATGAATTCATGGGGTTTGTACTTATGCCTTAAAAGCACAGTGAAAAGTGCCTTAAATGACTGGTGCATTTTCACCATGAAGCTTTCGCCAATTCTAAAAAAACTTCTGAGTATTTCCTTTATTTACATGTTCTCATAATAATAAATAAAGCTAACACAGGAGGTGTGATAAATTGCATTTATTTTCCTTAAGTATTGATTTTCCGTTATCTGAGAAATATTACAACTGAAAAAAAAACCCAACTCTTTTTTTTTCCAGTACAGAGGTACTGATGTAAATTAAACCTAATAAAGTCAGCATATTCAAATAAAGCAGGATTTTAAACCATTCCTCAGAAATCTAGGCGTTTTTAGAAGTGGTTCTAAATTATATAGCAAGGCCATGTAACACAGGATTCCTTTAATAGAAAATACATTCAAAATGTAATTATTCACCTGTTTGAAATAGGAATATTATTGAAATTACATGAAAGAACATTCCAGCTGACCAAAGAGAAGCTGCATTTGTGATAATTTGTATTTGTTGGTGCTGTCTAAAGATTCAGCTTTGAATGTTGAATCAATGTTTAGTGTTTTGTTTTCTAATATCACAGGAAACTGCTTTGAAAAATACGCCTTTTTGTCATTTTTTCTGGCAAACATTGAAAATCCTTTTGCAAGAAACTTCAGATAAACCTCAGATGATAAGAGGTAGTGAAAGCAGAACAGCTTTAATGTACTTACAGAATTTGACAGAGAAAAACATTTCTTTTCCAACTAAACCCAAAGAATCCATAAAAAACCCAGTCCTAAGAGTGAAATTTTTTCCCCATGCTTGGGTTTATGCAGTTGAAAGCAGCCTGTGGTGGGCAGCATTGTGTGAAGAGCTAGCCAGAGCTTTGAAGTGATGCTGTCCGCACCTTCCTTTATGGGAAACTCCAGAAAAAAGCTTTCAGTCTCTGAAAATCATGTTCTTCGTCACACTTCAAAGTGTGCTTTATCACAACAGTAACCTTTTGGTGCACAGAATGTACAGCTCTGCTGTGCAAGATGCGCTGAAAAAAGGGAAAGAATTGTAACAAAGTACCTCCTACTTTTTCCCATAATTGCTCTCACCACCGCTTTTCCTTGGCTTCCTGAGCTACAACACAGTTTGCACTATTCCCTCTGCACCTTTAAGAAAACTGAGTCCAACCCCTTCTCCCCATCCAAAAACCTGCCCCTCTCTCCATCATGCCTGAGCTGAAACCTGGTCCCCAGCTGCACTGTGGCTCAAGCATGCTCAGCTCCTCCCAGGAAAGGAAACCTCTGATGGCATGAAGAGAAATACGGGAAAAAAATGTAGAGGAAGAATTGTTGAGGAAAAAACAGTATACAGTCAATGATATGCAGTCCAATTTGTTGGGGAAGAATAAATCATATGAAGAAAAAGAGATAAGGGAAGGTTAAGGCAGAGGTTTCTGAGGAGTGTTTAGAATCTGATTTTTATGATCATGCAGAAAGTTGTGCAAATAGCACCTGGACCTTTGGGGTCTTTCGAGTGGTCACTCTGACATTAACTAGAAAAGAAAAAATGATGATATGTCATCAGAGAATACTGCAATTGGGATGAAAACCTTGATGTAAAGGTTATTCTCATTTTATAATGCATTTTCTGTATTCCCAGTAAGAATATGTGAACAACAGTGGCATTTAAATGTCAGAGGTGAAATCCATACTTTGCCAAAGTCAGCTCAGGTTTCCTAACCACTACAAAGAGACCAGAACTGGACCAAAGACTTTCACAAGGAGGTGTATAATGCCTAAATACATATTGTTATTCCTCCTTCCACTGCTTCTCCACTAGTATTGCATAAATGTTCCTCAAAAACAAAAGACAAGTAGATAAAGCAATAGTCTTTCTCATCAGTTTCCATAATGCATTGGGATGAAAAGATAAAACATTCTGATTCTTACCATTAAAAAAAAGGAAATACTCTTGGAGTTTCCTTGCCAATGCTTTAATCACCCCTACCCCCGAAGCTGCAGAGATTTCTGAAAGACAGAGAGGGAGAGGGGAGAGGGAGATACCTTTCAGTGAAATAATTATAATTTCCTGGGAAATTATTGCAAAAGCATATAACATTTCAAAGCAATCCAGCTTCCACTGTTTCAGTACTAATAGCAACTACTTTATATTTATACATATATATATACACAAAATATATATACCCTTTCACCAAGTTATCTAGATATTACTTACTCTGGAAGTAGTCTTTGAGATGGAGTTTGCCTATCACACTTTTGTAAAGAACTTAGTGCAGTGGGTTCCAAGAAGGTTGCAGGATTGGGGAGGTAATATAATAACTATTTCCTCTTTAAGTAAAATGAAATTAAATAAAACTCTCAATAGACATGCAGAGAAGTTAATCTATTTTATATTTTGTTTACAGACAAGAAAATAGGACACAAGGAGGGCTAAATCACTTGAAAGTGATCATAATTTTGTGGGATCACTTAACTAATCTGCTGTATCACTAGGAAAGTTTTGCAGAGCTCTCACAGCCCTGGGGTTGAGCAGGGAAGGAATGTTTGTATTAAATCAAAACAAACTCAGATATGCTAGAAAATTGTTGAAGACTTCAATATTCCAAACCAGCCGAGCACAGATTTAAAATGATGATGTATTCAGGACAACTGAGATTCAGGCAATATACTTAAAATAATCTGCTGCAGACTTTTTCTAGTCACCAATACAACCCTATAGGGTTGTTGCAGAAAGAGTCCTAAATTGCACTGATGTTATGGCCAAAAATCTAAGGAATAAAATAACTGCTTGAAAGTAGAAATGCATTTCTTACTTTTGCACTTGTGGCTCTACTAAGATTCTTGTAGGTAGAACCTGAGAGTATGTTGGGAATGTAACTAAAAAGCTTATAAGTTCTCTACCCTGAAATGCTGCAGATATGGTAGCAAAGAAAACATGGATGCTAATGACAGCCAAGTAAATTAACCAGTAAAATCTGTGCAAAAGGACACCCTAAAAAAATAGGTAATATTTCCTGAATCAAGTTGCATTGTAATCTTTCTTTTAAAATTAATTTTGAGGGCATATTTCAGCAAAGTACATTTTTTTAATGTAATTAGAAGCCAGGTTCTCATTAGAAGCAATCATTAAACCATCTGTAAATAGGGAAGTGGATGCTTTTCTGCTTATTTCTAATGTTCTATTGTTCTGTACCTATCAAAGTTAGCACCTGTTAAATGTCAGTACTTTTGTAACAAGGGAAGTAAATTAAGTAAATTTAAGTACATAAATTTCTCTAAACTGAATCTCTATTTCTGACACAAGAGATTACAGTCACGTTCCTTATACTGTCTTAATTGTTCAACTTATTTACGTATCAGCCCTTTCAGAAGTTGAAATCCTTTCTAATTTAATCTTAAAATTCACCTTGGAACTAAATTTTGTCTGTGTTTCCTTTATAGAGCAACAGTAAATGGAAGCTCAGAAGCTCATCTTATGCTATTAGGACTGGTAATGTCAAAGCATTATGTGACCTCTGGAGCACAGTAATAGGCTGGGAGTACGACTGAAAAGTCCTTCAGGAGCTGATAAACCTCCCCAGTTTCAGAGACAAATGCTCTGTGTATTACACTTCCTAGGACATGAAGCTGTGAAAATCATTCATCACCTGGATCCTGAAGCTGCAATTCCTTTCAGTCACTTAGAGATCCCAGCTAAGACTGCCAAAAGGAGAACATTTTTGAGAGGGACTGCACAGTCTCTTGCAGGATTGCTATAAAGCCAGACTAATCCTCGAGCTATGCAAAGGCTGTGAAAAAAGGAAACAACTTCACACATTTTCTTTCTCAAACTGATTTTAAAAACCAGTTTCTTTGTTAAAAAATGTTGCTGGCTTTCATTATTTCATTTGTACTGCAGAGATGTAATTGAAAAAGGAATTGACCATTGCCCTGAACTGCAAACTCATTAAACTAGTACTGTGTCTGTGGCATATAAAACAGTATCTCCAGCTGCCTCAATCACCAAGGGTTATGCTTTAGAAATTTTCTGTTGTGAGTCAGGATAGGCAGCAAGAGAACAGTCTTTGCAGTGTCACCTACTGAAGAGTTGGCCACCTTTCCTTTTCTGGCAGATGTAGAGCTTGGAGAGAGCAACTCAAGTTGAATGATGGAAAAGTCTGGAGGTGTCACCCAAGAAACTAAGCATGTGAGCCAAAAGATATGCTGCTTTGTATTGAATTCTTTTAGGAATGCAGCTCTTTAATACAACCAGAGTGGAATTCTTCACCTAGCACAGGGCATGCTTTCTTTCCTCTGGCATACCACCTCTCAGGAATCAAAGCATTTAAGCTGTTTGCCAAAAATTTGCCATCCCAGTACAAACATGTGACAGATAGGATTGGTTTCCTTTGGTTTTTTGTTTTGTCTGGTTTGGTTTTTTGCTTAGCAGGTGTTATGGTTAGAGAGTTAGATGGAGGGATTAATAAGTTAAGAAGCTCTATAGGTCTGATGTCAAAGAGCAGCTTCTGCTCCTCTTTGTCAGGCACTGAACTTGCTTCCCTGGACACTCTTCAGTAACCAGAGCTCTTTCAGCTGTCCTGGGGGTGCATCTGATGATGCAGTTAACATCTAACATTAAAACATTTGGCATTTCTAAATTACTTCTTACCCCTGAAACTGCTGTCACTCGCATTGGTACTCCAGAACACCCATTTTGAAAAAGTGAGAATGAAACAGAGATAAATTAATTACATGGTAAGATTAATCAGGTACAAGGATTTTACTCAATATTTCAAGAGTCTTAAAGTAGAGTTACCTGGCCTACAAAAATGCTTCCCTCTCAGTTGTGTTTTTGCCCTTCTAATTAGAAGATTCCAGAATATTTAATGCCTTTTAAGTAGCTGAGCGAATAAAAAGGAAAAGATTATTTTAAAAAAAGGCAAAAATACAGAATATTCATTCTGCAGTCCCAGCATCTAATAAGAAAGAAAGAGTGCATGTGTTTTGAAAGATACGCCAAGTTTCACCTCCTTGTATCACCTTCATGTGTTCCCTCATGACATTAAATCAGAAAATGGCCTCTACAACAAATAGTGTTATAAGCTGAAGCTGGAGCCGGCAGATCACAGCTTACTGCACAGCTAACAGTTCACTGTGAACCTAAGTAGCTGTCAGATTTATAAAAGCAATATTCTTCTGATGAATTTGGTTTAGCTAATTTTTTACCTGAATCACATCCAGTCTTTCTGAGGCTGCTCCTTTGTTAAAACAGAGCTTATAGCAGTGGTATCACAGAAAGATGTTTGATGCCTTTAAACCAAAAAATGAAAGAAAGAACACTTGCAAATGTCTTTTCTTGTCCCCGTTGTCATCCTTAGGAAATTAATGTTTACAGATGAGATTTCCTGGCCATCAGTGAAGGCACTGCAACAGAAAGAGCCAAAGACACATCATAACTCTGGCTGCATTTTGAATTCCTTCATTAGGCAGCAGATACAGCAAATGAGGAAGTTTCCCTGATATTGTTTAGGGGAATGAAGTTAAGAATATATGGTGACTACACTATTCATGTTAAGAAACTAACTCTCAGAAGGCAAGAAATATAGCCCAAGAATAACTCAGAGCTTCTTGACTTGAATAAACCCTTTATGATTTTGTAGTAAATTAAATTTTTCCAGAGGAAAATCATTTCCTTATTCCTTAAAGCAACACAGAAAGGCAAGAAAGGCTGTGAATGTGTTTCACCTCTTCTTTCCATATCCTGCAGGAAAACTGAGGCCTTATGAAGATACATTTTCAGAGTGTATCATCAGGCACTGGCTGGCTAACCTGCTATATCCACAATAGCATGTGGGGGGAAGACTGTACCTCAGAACACAAATCCAAAACTCTGCTTTTCTTTGTTTACTCAGTTTACAAGGAACTGCTCAGCTCCCCAAGCATCTCTCTTTGGAATTTTCTGAGCTCAGAACATCCTTCTAAATGACAGTTAAAAATTATGGTTTTGAGAGTAAATGAAAGTTTTCCATTAAGAACCTACAATTTTATCCCTTGAGTGTCCCAACATTTGAATAGCAATCACAAGACTAAGCAAAAGATGGATGAAGATGGCAGGTGAACACCTGCCATGTTTGAGATCAAGCTCCATGATTGATGAAGCATCGAAACCAATTGTAGTTACTTCTGTGACACGTGGCTGTGCTGGCAATGTTAAAATACAGAAATTTGAAGTGATAACTCTTCCCAAAGTATCTCTGTGGTTGCAAACTAAAACGCCCAGTGATGATACAGATAAAGTGTCACTTACTGCTTTAATATTTCTTGCATGTAAAAAACTACTTCCACAGTTATTAACTATTTTTTTTGAAGTGTCAGCTCATTTGGAGTAGAAGCAACTTGAGAGAAGGCATGTGTATTTTATCCCAGTTAGAAAGGAGATAAATCACAGAGTCGTAAAATCACAGAGTGGTTTGGGTTGGAAGGGACCTTTAAGACCATCTAGCTCCAATCCCTCTGCCACAGGGTGGGACACCTTCCACTAGAACAGGTTGCTCAGAGCTCCACCCAGTTTGGCCTTGAACATTTCCAGGCATACACACAACTTCTTGGGGCAACCTCTTCCAGCGTCTCATCACTCTCATGATAAAGCATTTCCTCCTAATATCCAGCCTGAACCTGCTCTCTTTCAGTTTAAAGCCATCACCCTTTGTCCTGTCACTGCATGCCCTTGTAAAAGTCTTTCTCCACCTTTTTTGTAGGCTCCCTTCAGGTACTGGAAGGCCAGAATTAGGTAACCCCAAACCTCTTCCAGGCTGAACAAACCAAATTATCTCAGCCTTTTGTCACAGGAGAGGGGCTCCATCCTTCTAATTATCTTGATGGCCTCCTCTGGACTTGCTCCAACAGGTCCACATCCTTCCTGTGCTGGGCATCTCAGAGCTGGATGCAGCACTCCATGTGGGATCTCACCAGACCAGAGTAGAGGGATAGAATCACCTGCTGACCATGCTGCTTTTGATGCAGCCCAGGATTCCATTAGCTTTTTAATCAGTAAACCTCATTACTCTCATTAAAAGTAAAATAGCATCCTACGTTCTGCCTCAAAAAGCCCCTTTCTATCTAAATTTCACTTAACAAGAGAGCATCTTATTCACTTCATGGATTTACTCCCATAGATAAATCAAAAATTACAATTATTTGAAGGGAGAAATGAACTCTTCATCCCATTAGTGGTATTACTTTTCAATATCTGCATACAGCCAAATTATGTGGTGCAAAGCATCACGAACATCTCAGTTCTGTGCAGACCATCATGGAATTTCTTTCAGAGCTAAAAGAGAGATCAAAAGAATCTTCTAAGTTGGGAATGGATCATGGTGCCCTGTTTGTAATTCTGTGTTTGATAACAAAGGCACTGCATGTGGCAGGAGTGACTGAGGTTTCATAAAGTGACCACAATATTTGAATACTCAAGGGATATTTGAGAGTTCAGGATATTTGGATACACAAGAGGATCCTAACTTTGTGGCATCCAAAATCAGAGATATTAAGTTCTCTGTGGCTGGTATTTAGAAGTAGTTAAAGCCTTTTTAAAACTTATATCTGGCTAAAAATATATGTCTTTTACGACATGCACAGAGTGTATAAAGTTCCATACTCCTTTCATTTTAGCACAGGTCTTATTACTGACAAAGCTCTTACTCGGACACTTGATCTGAAGTTGTTACAAAGATTTATGTGAAATACAGCCCCTCCAAAAGCCTGTAAGAGCATTAAACCATCTTTAGAAAATAACCTGAATTAAAATCAAACTAGTTTGCTCAGATTTTACCTCTGAGTTTTTACCAATGCCCCATTCTCCTTAGCCAGAAAAGTGCTATCCATTGCTTTCAGGGAAGGAAACAACCTGGGTCACCTGGTTCCTCTAAGGTAGCGAGAAATATGGGATTTCCTGAAGGAATACTTCACAGGTATGGATTCTCCATGCTGGGCCAGAACAGAATTTACAGTCCAAGTCCGTAGTTTAATCTTCCTTGAAAAGCCCAGATATTGGGTATTGCATTCCTGATTTGCCAGCAGATTTTCAAGTCTGAAAGAAGTTGTTTGAAAAGCAATGAAAATGGGTCATCTCTTGCTTCAGCTGACCCCTCAGAAGATTCACTATCTCAGTCCTTTGCCTTGGGCAGCTGTTTAGTGGTGGATAGTCCCAAACTGATTGGTACTGGTGTACACTGGTACAAATAAGGAGAATTTCTACCAGCAATACCTTTAATATTGCATGGAATAACATCCTATTTGACCTGGAGACAATTCTTACAGAGAACCACAATCCTTGTCCCAGAGGGTAATTAGGTTTCTCTGTATTATTTTGAGCAGTGTATTTCCTTGGGTGAAGCTGAAGATAATAATAATAGGAAAGAAATTACATTCACCTCATCTCCTCAGCAAAAACTTCAGGATAATAAGTAAAGATTTATTTTTATCCAACCTGCATTACTTGCCTTTGTTCTCATCCAGGAAGGATGAAGCGTTCTTTTTAGCCAGGATTTTTTTCTAGTTTTACTGTTGTTGCTTGTGTATTCAGATAATTTGAAGAATCAGTGATAATGCATGGTGTACACTGCAAGATGACTTTTAATGCCGTAATGTGAAAACCCTGGAGTCAATCAGAATTTGGCATGTTGTTGCACAGGCAGTTAAATCTCTAGACAGATATCTGCATAGTTCCTGTTTTCCAGAAAGCTTTCAGACTCAGTTGGAAAAGGCTAAATTGGAAATGTGTGGAAAATTATTACCTCAATGGTAGCAATTTAATTTATTTTTTTTAATTCAATCTTCTTTAATGTAATTTAATTTAATCTTCTTTTGTTTCCCCTTTTCTGCAGAACACAAAGTTTGACTCTTTTTTATTTTTTTCATAAATCAGCTTTCGGGCTGTACTGAATACAGCTTTAGAAATCTCACTGGGAGTTTTTTATGATGTACTTGTATGCTGAACTCTGCATGATCTGAACTTGCATGAGAAGAAATCTCAGAAGTGCACAGAGATGATGCAAGAGGAGATATTTTTATAGCAAATATTATATGTGCATAATATGTTTTAATTCCTCTGCATTTCAAACTGGTTGCTGCAGATTACTGCCAGAATGAAGTGTTTTGTTTATGCTCTGCTGGAAGTTGCTCCAAATGTATTCGGACTTCTGTTTGTTTACTCACCCGCTGCCTTTTACAAAGAATAAAGCTCCAATAAGCTACTGCATGTTCATTTCAAAAATATTAAAGTACAGCAAATTGCACACCTACATGATTTTTGGTTTTCTTTTGGCCAGCTGGAAGACTGTGTGAGTGACTTTTTATCAATGTGTGGCACAACATGAGCAAGATTTCCAATGGACCCCCTGCTTAGAGGGGGAATGCAGCCTCATCTGTGGGTCCTGCAGGGCTGTGTCCAGCGGGGTGTGCCAGGGACAGAACTCAGTGGCACAGGTCTGGCTGCCCTTTCCACATAATGGACTCTCTGAGCATCACTTAGGGAAAGTGGATAGTTCTGAGGATTGAAATAATAGAAATAAGATCGGGTTCAACAGTACAACATTCAAAGACATTAGAATTAATGAATAGAAGCTAATAGCAGATTTTGAAACTCCAGAGTGAGAGCTCTTCAGCAGGAAAGAGCCCAAGAAGGGAGCATTTTGGGCTGATTAGTTCATCTCAGGGAAAAAAATCAGAACACAAAAGAGACACAGTGTACACAAAAGAGGACTATGATTTAGGTGGGGAGTTTGCTGTGAAATTTCACCCATATGTACAGAGTGGTGGGACTCCAGCTGACGTGCTGCTGACAGCTTTGTCCCCTGCTGTGTTGTGCCCAGCATGGGTGCCCTGGTGTTGGTGGCAGCGCTGGGGGGCTGCCCTGAGCCTGACACAGCCCATTCCAGCAGCTCCAGCTGCCCCAGCACAGGACATGGCTGAGCCCCTCAGCCACTCTGGGACAGGGGTGGATCACCTGGACATCACTGCTGGGGATGGAGCAGGGAAAAGTGTGAGGAGGAAGAAGCAGCAGAGAGGATCAGGTGTGGACTGGCCACAGCTCCCCCATTCTCCATCCCCCTGCACTGCTCGAGGGGAGGACTTGGGAGTGAAGGAGAGAGGTTGTGGCTGGGCAGAAGCACTGAGGAAGAATGGTGTTATTTTAGGGTTTGTATTTTTTCCCCACCAGCTGAATCACTAAGTAAATATTGCGATTTGGCATAAATTAAGTTCATTATTCCCAAATCAGGTCTGTTTTGTCTCTGATAGTGATAGGTAAGTGATAATCCTGTTTGCATCCAGATCCTTCAGCTTTCTCATTCCTGTTCTTCCTGTTTTCTCCCCTCATCCCACTCATGGGGCATGAGCAAGCAGCTGGGTGGGGTTTTGCTGCTGAGCAAAGGCAACCCCACCATACAGACAGGGAAGAACTTGGAGAACTCAGATGGATGGCAGTCCAGAAATACACAAATACAGAAACAGACCAAGCATGAAGGGTAATAACTGAAACAAATTAACAATATTTGCAAGGGAGCAAAAGCAGTAAGAGCGGAACAGATGAGTACTTTTACATTAAAAACTTGAAGGGGGTGATCTGAAAATGTCTTTGTTAATGCACAGAGTGAGCAAACATAAGGAAAACAGCCAGGGAAACAAAACCATTAGGAAAAAAAAGGAAAAAAGCCATACAGGATAAATTCATAACCTGGCTTATAAGGCAATGAGCATCTGTAGTAGTAGAGGGTTCCTATGACACTTGAAGTGTTTTTTAGTAAGTAACAGAAGTATTTTATCCAAAGTAAAAACTTTAGAATAGTTGAGATATGATGAAAGAGATCAGAATATTAATTTAAAATCCAAGGTAATTTCTGGATGAACAATGAAGATGTCATGCCCAAGGACATATTTTCTGAGAGTTCCTTCCAGTAGGATTGAGACTGCAATTCTTATGCAAGCCTATAAACAGCGCAGGGTATTATCAATAACATCAGGACCAAGTTCTTCACAGAATTAATTTGAGGATAGAGGAGGCCCCAATAAACACACTGTATAATAGGATCAGTTTAACAGCAACTGAGTAGTTTCAGGACTACATTAATAACATGTACTCCACCCATCTCTTAAAGGCAAAACTGAAGGCGTTGTTGGGCGTTTAATAATGTGAATCTATCAGGGCATTTCTCCTTGCTTCCAGACAACAGCATGTTTCAGGTGTAAAAGGGATTTTGGATCATCATTCAAAATCTGCTGTACTGAGACCAACTACAGCCTCTAAGTGCTTTTTGGAGTCTTTTGCTTTGTTCTAAAACTACTTCAAAGCTAAAGGAATGCTCCTCTTGAAGAAGAAAGACATTTCCTTCAAAAGTTTTGTGTGAAACATTAGAGGCACTTACTGCGAAATCGTGGAGAACACTACCATCAGTTTCCAGCTCAGGAAAAGACTCCCTTCTAGGAGGATGAACAAATCCATTAGCCTCTTTTTTTCCGCAGAAATTAAAATGTAAATCCTAACATCTGTAAAGTGGAGACAAAATCATTTCCTTGGTGCAGAGGAAGATGCCATTGCTGCTGTATTGGGTTTGCATCAACAAGCTCTGGTAGGAGAGGGTCTACAGGGGTGGTTTCTGTAGAAGATGCCAGAAGCTTCCTCCGGGTCTGGCAGAGCCAAGGGCAGCTGACTCCAGGACAGACTTGTCGCTGGTCAAGGCTGAGATAGTTAAAAACAATGGCAACTCCTCTGTGATAACATATTTAAGAGGAAGAAAAGAAGTTACTGTGCAGATCTGTGTGGCCAGTGAAGACAGGAATGAAAATATGTGTGAGGAAGAGCTCTGCAGACACCAAGGTCAGTGGAGAAGGAGGAGCAGGAGGTGCTCCAGGCAGCCCCTGGTGCAGACCATGGTGAGGCAGCTGTGCCCCTGCAGCCCCTGGAAGTCAATGGAAGTGCAGAGACCCACCTGCAGCTCATGGAGGAGAGCCAGGGAGCAGGTGGATACCCAGAAGAGGGCTCTGAATCTGTAGGAAGCCTGTGCTGGTGCAGGCTCCTTGCAGGGACCTGTGGAGAGAGGAGACAACACAGGAACAGGTTTCCTGGTTTCCTGTGGAGGACCCACACTGGAGCAGGCTGTGCCTGAAGGACTTGCACCCTTTGGAAGAGTGACCCAGGCTGGAGCAGTTTGTGAAGAACTGTTGCCCATGGGATGGACTCACGCTGGAGAAGGTCATGGAGAACTGTCTCTCATGGGAGGAACCCCACACTGGAGCAGGACATGGACTCCTCTCCCTGAGCAGTGGCAGGAGCAATGTGTGAGGCACTGACCATAACCCCCATTCCCTGTCTCCCCACTCCACTCTGGGGAGGAGGTAAAGCTGGCAGGGAGTGATGAAGGGAGGGTGGAGGGAAGGTGTTTTAAGGTCTTATTTTACTTTTCATTATACTGCTCTTGTTAGTGATAAATTTAATTAATATCTCTAATTTGAGTCTGTTTTGCTCATGAACAAACCACTCATGAGTGATCTCTCCTGGGCCTTATCTCAACTCACAAACCCTTCAATATATTTTGTCTCCCGTGTCCAGCTGCAGGAGGGACTGAGAGAGCAGCTTTGGTGGGTGCCTGGCATCCAGCCAGGGTCAGCCCACTACAGTTACTTAACATGACCAAAATGCTAAGTGCTAAAGCAATTGCAGACCCAGTCACTTAAAGAAAGAAATCACATTTTCTTGGGAGATTTTCAAATAGAAGAACAAAGCTCCAGAAAATTGACTGTGAAAAGTAATCCTCCACTCCTCCCACTCTCTAACAAGCTAGATTAATTTATTTATCTTTCACAACAATAATTTCTATGGTTTTGGCATACTGATTCAGCTACTCAGAAGAAACAGACTATTTTAGAATAAGAAAATTATCTGTGTAGCAGGTGTTCCAACAATTTCAATGAATTACACACTTCAGAATAATACCATGAAATGAAAATCCTCTTTAACTAAAAGCTCCATTTAAAAAAAATACATATATACATTTACCTTTATGAAATAAGCAGAGAAGTGCTGCTAAGCAGGCTCAGAGCTGCTAAAGCTCTAGAATAAACTAGTTTTAAAAATTATATTTATAAATGAAATTTAGAGCCTAATGGAGTCACAACTGTCTTGATTAGTCTTAGTCCAAAAAAGCACAAAACAGATACACACTGGGTTTTTTTGAAACTGTAAGAAAACCATTGCAGAAACATAGCCACTTCAGAATTCGGAGGTGTCTGTTCCTTGTACACCTTCAGGGGAGAAATAAACACTTTCAATATAATGTTCAGAGCACCTCAGGTAGCATCTTGCTCTTTGGACAGTTTCCACAGGGCCCTCTCTGTACCCAAGAACTACAAAAGGAAAAGTTGGAGCCCCCAGTACCATAATTTACAGTCCTAAAGCAGCCATAAAAAGTGAGGCAAAGAAGAGCTCAAGTAGGATTTGTGCCTTTTTCAAACTGGCATCAGCATTTTGCTTCATTACTAACTAAGCATTTTTGTATCATGTCTTGTGGGAGAAAAAAAAGACCTTTAGTAGAGCCCACTGGATTTTTGTATGGAATATTAATTTAAATCCATTCATTGCTTTCTCTCCTTGAACTTTAATTCTACTTCTTCGGCATTTTTAATTCTTTACCCACTGGAACCAGGTATTATTGAAACATTTATAGTTTCTTCCCAAAGAAAACAGTAGAGCTAATGTAGTAAATATATTTTAACATCTTTCACACTGCAACCATTATGATGTGAAAATATCATTTGTTAAAGCTGAGAAAAGGCAGCAGTGTTGTGTTGCAAGCAGCATGGTCTATGGATTGGCCCAAGCAGAAGAGCAGACTGTAGGAGACATGATTTTGGTACTTCTGATCTACCAAGGGACTTGGATGCACAAAGTCAAATGATTTTCTTGCTCTTTCTGTAAATAGTAGAAGTTAAAAACACTAAGACCCACCTTAAATCCTTCATGCTCTTTAACAGAGGACCAAATGTCATAGTTTTACAATATCCTGAAAAGTTACCCACAACTGAAAGATCAGCTTCAGTCTGGAGAACCTGAGACAGCAAACATTGGTCTCTTTGAATATCTTTTATTTTATGTTTTTCCTTAATGAAGAAACAAGTGGCTCAAGAGAGCAATCTGTTTCCAAAAAAAAAACAAATAGGGCTGATCATCCTGTTTTTCATTCATTCATTCACTGTTCATCTTGGAAAAATCAAGTATTCAGGATCAAAACCTAAGTTGTGTTTTACTTTAAATTTTGAGGTTTTCAATCAGAACTTTCCAGATCTTCTACAGGTTTTCACTATGTTTTATACTTTCTGGGAATAAATAAATTTTTCTTTGTCTTTACATAGAAACTGACACCATCAAGATGCTAAGGGACATCTTCATGGAATCCTGTGTAGTCACATTTATACTATAAACATCTCCAAAGGTGCTAGTACCAGGGATCTGAGGTCCTTACAACAACCTGTGGAGAGAGAGGAATTTTGGGGTGAAATTGAGAACACATCAAGCTGATGCCTGTGAAGGTGGATTGAATTCAAGCAGCTGCCAGGTGCAGAGCTTGGGTAGCCAGACTCATCAGCAGGCACTCATTCCATGTGATAGCATTGCCCTCCAAAGCCCATGTGCTCCACAGTATGGGCTGAGGTGCTCAGACGAAATTAACACCTTCCTCAACTCCTGTGTAAAGATCCTGGCAGTGGATCCCATCTGCCAACACCACACTTCAGAACAGAAGGCAGCTTGTTTTCAACAAGGATGTATTTCCATCTGGAGCACAGAGTCCCTATTCCCCACAGCACCTCAGAACAAGGACTGAATGCTCCGATTGAACTTCCCTCTTTATCTTTATCTGGTAAATCTCTCGGTGGATTTTTACACTGCTGCTGCTGGCACTGTCAAAGTTAATACTGTACCTGTTTCATGGCCGAGTGGAGGGAGCCAGTCCACATGAATGCCAGTCTAGCAGATATATCCAGGACTACCTGATGCTCCAGGGAGCAATTTAAACTTCGCAAAAAGGTACTCTCAGACATACAGCAATCATCATCTGGAAAACAAACACAGCCCTAAGCCCAACCACTCAACTGGCTGTGTAGCAAGTGTTTGAAAAATCTTCTTGTGGTCAATAACTGTAAAAAAGAGCAGGATTCCTGCTGTGAAGCAAAAAAAAGGGTTCAAAATGAATAAATACAACTTTTTGGTTTCACTCGCCTTTCTGAAAAATCTTCTTTCTAATTCCAAGGAACATTTAATCCACTAATGTAGAAGCATATGCTCTATTTTTGGCTGAATATAATGTAGTGAATAGCTATAATTACTTCAACAGAATAAGGAACAATATCAGCCAATATGTACTGTAAGTCAGGCAGGATATTTATTTTGTCTGCAGTTGGCATATACAGCTGCTTGTGTTTGTTAGTATTTCACATTCAGCATTACATTTATTTGCTTACTTACAAACTGGTATGAAGTGCTACTTCTCTTTCCAGCCAAATAAATTACAAACAATAGACATCATAAACATTATACAGAAATATGAATTCCACGTGAATGGGACACAAGAATGAGAGGGAGGGGACAGAGAAAGAGGTGATCACTCTTTAAGATTTAAACCAAATTCTGCTGAGAAAGAGGATCCAAAAGCTTGGAAATCTGTGCTGCCTGTTATGTACACAGTAACTAACCCATCCATTCGGTTTAATATTTGCCAGGGAAATCACAAAGCCCTCTCAGGCTACAGCAGCATATAATCTCCTTGAATGTTTTCCTGAGCTCCTGACTTCGGAATGCATAGATAAGCGGATCAATGATGGAATTGCACATGATGAGGATGAGGTAAAAGTTAAAGTGGGACATGAAGCACACACAGTAAGGGTTGTAGGGGCAGGAGATGTAGAAAATCAGGTGTAGGAAAAACGGAGCCCAGCACACAACAAAAACTCCAATCAGGATGGTGAGAGTGATGGCCCCTTTCATGTTGGCCCCTTGGCGAACAGGGCCAGTCCCTGGAAGAACAGCGATCTTTTTAATGTGCATACGAGCCATCATAAACATGTGGACATAGAGGGATGCCATGAGAATGAGCATAGTGAAGAACATGCTGATGAGGCAGATGATGACAACACTGCTGTCAGAGTAAATGATGAACAGAATGCCTGAGACTGTGCAAGCAGCCCAGATGCACGTGATGATAACCCCTACACGCTTCACCGTCATGATATTATGATACTGGAGGGCGTAAAAGATAGTAAAGTACCTGTCCACTGCTATTGAGAGAAGACTGCAAATTGATGCAAGCAAGGAGCTGCAAATGACTGAGTCGATGACATTGTCAATGTTTATGGTAAAGCTCTGTGCATCTGTGTCTGTGTTGTTTAGCAGCGTGATGACAATGGTTTCTGATCCATTAGACACACTCACTAGCATGTCAGCCACTGCCAAGCTACAGATGAAGAAGTACATGGGCGAATGGAGGTTCTTGTTCTTGGCAATGGCCACAATGACCAGGACGTTCTCCAGCAAGCTGATGATGCCCAGAGTCACAAACACCTCGGGGGATACAAAGAGTTGCTCATAGCAGCCTCCTGAGGAGTGGCCCTTCGCATTGGGCTCGCTGGCTCCTCCGTGCAGTCTGTAGCTGTGGTTCCAGAAATGGAGAGGCTGGAGAGTCCCACGATGCTGGGTGAAATTCATCTTAAGGAGATCCCTTTCAGCTTCCTGCTTTTAAAACTCCTGCTCCTTTTGCATTCCTTTGAATACCTGATTTGGCTTTCCAGCTTGAGGAAAAAAAAGAAAAATAAGCTAGGACCGAGGCAGGCAGCAGTTCAGAACACTTTGACTACCGAAACAGTAAGATTTCAGACTCAGAAGAACTGGTTTACACCCTTACAGAGGTTTCAGATCATCATCACATTTACCTTGCTGATATATTTCACAGAGTCCGAACAGTCTCTTCATTTGCATCAGATACTCCACTGTTTACTTCACTGGGATGCTGCAAAGCTTTTTTGGTCCTTTCCATTAAAGAGAAGATCATAAAATGCTGAAGTGACTGCTGCAGAGCAGGAACTATTTTCAAACTGCAAGCACCAGTCTCGCTGTCAGGCAGTGCATGCTGGCTGCCTGTTTCACCGTGTGTGGAAGAGAAAAAATATTCAGGGCACTCTCCGCCTCTGCTTTTCTTTCCAGCCAATGGGACTCAGGAGCTACAGAAAGTGGAGGGGCTGCTGATTCCGAGCCTCTGTGAAACATCACACAGCACCGTGGATGCAGATGAAGCACAAGTTACCAGTAGCTACAGGAAAGCAGACGGGCTACCAGAGATTCGTGTCTCTTCTTTAGCTCCTCAAAATAATATTTCAATACTGATTTTCAATTAGCAATCTTACAGAGCTGTACTAGAAATCTTACAGAATTCTTGCAGCTGAACTGATAAATTTTATTTTTCAGACTGTTATTTAATCTTGCTCTTTCTGTGGCACAAACTTGTTCTGCCTTTTATGTGTGGCAAAATAAGAACAGGGAAGGGAAGAAAAAAATATATATTTCCTCCTGCTTCTCTCTCCCAGGTCCCCTTTGCCTTGCTACTTCTCTATGTCTTAGCTGTCCATTTCCAAGATGTGTTGCAAGGTTGCATTTTACTCCCCAGTAAGCTTCTTATAATTTTTAAACAATGGAGGCAATATAAGACCAAAACCAACATGACCCAAATTCACAAATGGCTTAATAAGCTGTCCTAAATAAAGTAATTTTTTCCTAACAGACTTCTTAGTAATCTTATTATTGAGAAGGAAAAGATGATGGAGTTGATTGCAGAAAACCTGTAACCATCAAGAATTAAGATACTGGACAGGAAAAGAAAATTCAGTATTTAGAATAGATGAAGAAAATCAGCAGGAGACAAAGTTGCAACTTGTAAGAAATAGAGTTCATACAACGGTAATGACACAAAAGCATCAGTAAGCCTCCTAGAAGTCCATATGGCTCAGACGCCCTAGAAGCACAGGGATGCCCAGGCATGAGCTAAAAGTTAGGTTGTGTGCAGTCTGTCAGGAAAAACCCTTGAGAACAAGGAAGAAATTAATGCCAAATTAACATGAAAAGGCAGGAAAAAAGTTGGTTTGCTGTAAAGTCTTTAAGCATTGCAACTGAGGATTGAAAAACAAGTGTGCTGACCAAAGCCTATAACACATATGGATTTTAAAGGTTATAGGAAAGTCAGTCACTGCACCTGAGAATAATGTTTGCAAGGAAACTCTTTGAAAGAACATTTCCAGTTGACTAACCAGGAAGGCTCTGGAGGGGTCTGTATCTGATGCAAAAGTCTATTTCTTATAACCTCTCAAAATGTTTCCATCTTCTGTGCATTAGCTGGTTTTAAAGTGAACCAGCTAATAAAGAGGTACAGGGTGACAGAATGCATGTAGAAGCACAGCCATCTGTATTTAACATCTCAGCAGCAGGGTGAAGAGTGATTTTACTTTCACATTTGGGTCTGCTGCAGACCAATGGTTATGAAGACCTTATATAGGAAGAAAAACCTCAGTCAATGTTTTCTGGGCCCTCCCACAGATAGATTGCTTCATAAGGCTGAAACATAAACAACCAAGACAAACAGAATAACTTGTGGCACAGGAAATTCCTCATTTATCAGTTTGGAATACATCATTTCCCAGCGGCCTGCTTGAAAATTAAATAGTTTTCTACTGAAGGATGAAATTTGCTTTCCCGTCAAGACATAATGCAAGCCAGAATTCAAAAAGATTTTTTATCCATTTACTGATCCTTGGGCCAGCCTACAGTATTCACTAACTCCAGCCACAGACAGAACTTGCACACCCAACCCTTAAAGAACAGAACTGCAGTGTCAGAGCAGTAAGAAAAATTATATCAAGACTGATGTGGGAGAATGGCCTCTCCCCAGATAAGGTAACTTTTCTACACCTACATCCAGAAATGTATAATCTCCAGGTTATCCAAGGGGAGTAGCCACTCAGCATCCCTTCCTTCATGAACCTCTCCATGCTGGATGTGCCCACGACACAAGGATCTCTCTCCTTCACCTACTCAGGTGGACCTACAGCAGCTGAGGCTGGCAAGAATAGAGAGACGATTCCTCCAGGGAGTACTGCCCCATTTGTTCCACTTGTCTGTCTGTCTGTTCCTCTCCTGGCTCCTCCCCTTCTCCGCCCATTATCTCCATTCTCATCCCCACTTATCTTTTCATTTACTCTCTTCACCCAGAAGCTATGCAGATGATGCTCCATCTTTGATTTTTCTCTAGATGTGGTCATAAAAATGTAGCACTGGTTATAAAAATGGAAAGAAAAGCACACTTTTTCTCCACCCCACAGCCATCACTTCCCTCCAAAATGCTGCTTATGCTCTGCACTCTTGGGGCACATTTCTTTTGGTGCTCACCATTCATATTTCTGGGATGAGGTTTCATGACTGGAAGCAGCAGACTTAAGGTAGCCTAGCTACTTAGTTGAAGCATTGAAGAGGTGATGTACCTGCTCTAACTAAAATGTAAAACAGGCTATAGGAACACTTTTTTAAAATGAGAGAAGATGTATGTATATCTAATTACTTCTGTGGTAAAAGGTGGATATAAGTCTCTGGCTCCCATTGAATAAGTAACAAACCATGTAATGTTAAAATTGTTCAAAGTATCCCAGCTCTCTCGTGCCTGAAGACATGTTAATATTTAAATTATCTATTTCATAGATTATAGATGAGTATTGCTTAACAGATACTGCCTGAATTGTTTCTTAAAATTTTAAATATAAGCTGAAACAGTATTTCTTTCAAAAGTGGTGGCTGGAAAGGTTTTCAGCACCACGGACAGCCAGCCATGGTTGCAGAAAACTAGAAACTGGTAACAGTGATATGCTAATATGAGCTCCAGCTCTTAAGAGAAATGAACCATCAACAGAGACTTGTGCAAAGCCTCCCATTTTAATATAACTCCCCCCATGTTCTGTGCTCTGTTTGCAGCTACTCTTCCACACCCACCTTCCAGACAGGATTGCAGTCATCTCTACCTCACAACATTTTTGAGAGATGAATTATCCCCTGGCAGTTGAATTTGAAAGTCAAAAAAAAAAAAAAACATTCATTGAAACTAATCCCAGTAGCCATACAGGCAGAGACATGAGCAGGCTGTACAGGTCCACTGTGGGAAAAAAAGAAAGGCAGAGGGAGTTCACCCAGACCCTTTCTTGCTCAAATGCACAGTGGGTGAGATCTCTTTGAATCCCATGACCATATGACTCAAGCAATGAGATAATATTTAACATTTCAGCATCTGTAAGTGGAAACAGAGGAGTGGCTGTGGGAAGCTGAGTAGAAGGAGGAACAAGAGAAGCAGATTATTAACATTTAATCAGTCCCTCGGAGTTGTGTGAGTGTGCTGGTACTGTGCAAAGGGCGATGCTGTGTTTACATGCACAAGCATAATTCATGGAGAAGTTTGATCCCAAGTGCTCAGATACAGATTTCTGTGCATTCAAAACCTCAAGCCCATAACTACAGTAAAAAATATTTTAGCATGCTGATTTTGAAATTTGAAAAAAAAAAAAAAAAAGAGCCAGGCAATTAAACTTCAGAATCTTCTGTGAGGTTTTAGCCTGCATCATCTTTTTATGTTACAGCAGCAGCAAATTCCCCCTAACACGCAAAATACTCACCAAAAATGGTTAAAATAGTGCAATGTACTTCTACCTCCTATCCACAAATGTCTTTGGAAGAAGAATTTCTTTAATTCTTTCTAGTTCACTAAATTAGTCTCTAATCGATATGGGGACACTTTTTTGTTCATGTATTTGGACTGGTAGTTTTGTTTCAGTCTCACACCATCCCTCTGGATCAAATCTCTGCTCTTTAGTCTGTCCACCATTCACCCCCTCATCCTACTATAATCCGAAGACCTCTGGATGATGATGCATTCAGTATTAACATCCCTGTTAGTGACGGAGATATGAAGAAAATAATTCCTGAACTCCATTGCTACCCAGCATTCAGTATATTCAGTTTGATCAGTATATTTTGAGACCATATGCAAACAAAAACACTGGGCAGTGGAAAACTGATCTAGTACATTTTCAGGTAGCATTTTATTTTGGAGTACTTATTGCCTCATAATCTTACTCTTTTAAAGTGAAAGCAGTTTTTAAATCAAGGGACTTCAGTGTCAAGAGCAGGAGTCTCAGTAGCTCACCTCTTTTTCTCATGTCTGCTAGTCACAAGCATAGGAGAACTGTTTAGTCAATATGAAGACTGAAAGCACATTAATGTTGGTTTTCTGGCAAATGACACATTTGCACTTACTTGAAGATGCTGTAAATGTGCAGAAGTGGAATGTTTTCCATTAAAAAGGCATGAGAAGCATAGAGGCTTTAAACACCATACTGTATAAATTTGATTTCATTTCTATTTTAGTTTATCTACATTGTGATGATGGAAATTATTAATTCGTAGTCAATGCAGCAATCACCATCCTTGTACTCTTTTCTCCCTCATCCCATCTCTTACAAATAATAAGTTTTCTTTTCCATGCTTATAGATTTATGTTCTTGTCTGTTCAGACTCATCTGAAGCACTTTGTTCAAGTGACTCCACAATCTCCTTGGTGTTAATATCCCTCTCAAAAGAGCTCTCAAAAAAACATACAGCAGCATCTATGTTTAGGTACAATTAAATATTGCCATCAATCCAGATCAGCAAACCAAAAAAAAAAAAAAACAACAAAAACCCCACTGAATTTGTACCTTCCTTGATTTTTTATAAATAACCTGTTATTTAAATGATTTATGATTTTTAAAAATAAGATGTTAACCTTGTCTTTTCCTTTGTTCATGCACTTTGAACACAAATACAGCAGAAGTAACACTTCTAACATCTACACACACTTCTTCACTCCCTGTACGCACCTGACAGAGCCGTTTTCAGCACTGCCACTGTTCCTCTCTCTTTAGATGATGAGATAATTTTACATTATGAAGTTTAAAAAGATCTTCAGTTTTCTATTTTATCATACTCACATTTCTGTCACAATGATATTCAGTTTTTATCTGCATGAGAGATGCAGTAGTGTTTTATTCTAGCTGAGAAGGAATCCAGTCAGTCCAGCTGTCTAACCATGAAAAATGGCATGTCTCATTGTAGTTCAGTGGGAAATAGAGAGCCAAGGCAAAAAACCTGACAGATCATCATCTAATCAAAGCCCAAGTCTGAGCTGTGGCAAAAAAGCAGCTGTTTTGTATGAAGTCAAATCCCTTCAGTTTCTCAGAAAAGTCCACTGAGTGGAGGTATAACAATAGTTAATGTGAGATGGAAAGTTAATGACTGGCTTGAGTTTTCTCTTCCAGTCCTCTCACTTCTGAGTGTGATTGTTGTTATTCCAATGGAAAAGTCACACATTACCATGACATCATTTCTTTAATGAGTTTGCAGGAAGAGTTGTGTACTTAGTAACCACTGTTCAAGATGCATAATTTATGTTTGAAGGGGGTTGTATTCTGTTATTGAAGAACAGATTATTTTAACCCTTATTGAATGTTCTGCACAAAACCTTGCATATATATATATATATATTATTGTGTATCTGTACAGTGGATTTTCAGGGTTTTCATTCATTTTCTTGAAAGCTTCTCAAAGTACTGGTTTCTTAGAAGAGATATTGGAGCAATCATGGACAGAGTCTGCAGGGAGTGCTTAAGGTACTTGTCAATTGTTTTCCTCAACAGGAGTTCTTTGAAGCAACTAGAAATCCTGGAGTCAAACTCTGGAATAGAACATAAAGCAGAGACACCAAGTGATGTGACAAATGAATGAATCAGCCAGCAGTGGTGTCAGGATAAGACCAGATGAAAGGACAACCCTGTGAGTAATTCCTCGACAATCCAAAATTGTCATAGTTTTCTCTGAGAACTGGGCACAGAAGGGGGAAGTACAAAATGTCTAGACTTTTGAAGAGTTGTAGTGTGTCTGCAGTGATTTGATTCCCTGAAAACCTCTTTACAACCATTATAAGCATATGGTGAGAAGAATAGACCATTTCATCATGTGACAGCTGCCGTTCCTCCTTTGAAGATCTCTGGTACTTTAAAAAGTCTGAGTTACAAGATTACATGGACAGTGAAGCTGACCCACTGGAAAGCAGAAATATTTTATTTTCAAAGCCCTTGTAGAAAAGTCTTCTTCTAAGG
This sequence comes from Rhipidura dahli, assembly GCA_013399225.1. Lineage (NCBI taxonomy): Eukaryota > Metazoa > Chordata > Aves > Passeriformes > Rhipiduridae > Rhipidura > Rhipidura dahli. The sequence continues at coordinate 1,109,672 of VXAC01006218.1, forward strand.
TTCAGCAGCATGAACCAGCTCCAATTATTGAACAGCAGAGTTGGTCTGGGTCATTGCTTAGAACCTCTAGCCCTCACTGAAGGGTTATTTTTCATAAACTCAGAAAAAGTCTCCTTTCTTTGCTTTTCAGAAGGAGAAAGTATGTCCTACAAATAACCTTCCTCTCTACTGGTGGCATACAGGTTTTATGGCTGGCTGTGACAGAGGCTGATGACTTTTGGCCACAGCAGACTCTCATGAAAATGAAAGGGTGAATGTATATATGAGAGAAGTGCAATAAATAAAATAGAGTAGCTTGTGTCTTTATGGTGTTCAGAACTCCCCACTCTATGTTTGCCAAAAAAAGAACAGAAGGGAGAGGACATAGCCATGGTAGAAAAGTAACACTTGAATCATCCTGATGGCTGAGAAATCAACCCACCCTAGGAGGTGTTTTTACTTCAACAGACAAGATGGAACTGTGGTGGTCTAAATGCTGAAAGATTGGTAAGGGCTCAGAAGCAGTCTACAGACCTGTGGGTGAAGGTATATCATCTTTGAGAAGTGACCAAGAAAATCCCCAGAGTTCTCAAGCTGGACTGAAATTTTTTAATGTATTAGTAATATTTTATTTGTCTTTGTACACTAAAGAGATTTTGTTGAAGCTACACATTTAATTGAGAGGTTGGAGGGTTGTTTGAAGCCTCTGAGAGTTAAACAAGAAAAAGGAAAGTGCCAAAGGATCCTCACATGCCATATGGCAGTTTTCAATGAGAAAGGGAGTCTCTGCAGCTGTGTGAACTGGAATGTCAAATGGCTTTTGGGCAGAGCCATTCAGTTGGTCTCCTGCTCCAGAGTGAATCCTGCTGTGGCACTGTGTGAGCCACAGAGATGAGATTTCTTCCTCACATCTGCAATAATGCAATAGAGAATTGCAAATGTAGGTTGCAAGGGAGACAAAACCAATTGAAGTGCATTTCCTTTCCAGTAAAGGAAAACAGAAAACAAAGCTAAAATCCCTCCAAGGACTGTTAGCCTGGACAAACATACATCAATATGCCAGCATGTGACACCTTAGGATACTGTGAAATGCTGCAGATAATTGAAAAAGTATAAAAAGAAAAAAATTTCAAAATAACTTAAAAAATTAATGAGGTAAAGAACATCAAAGAAAAATTAAGAACCTTGTAAAAAAATCCCAAGAAACCAAAATGAGTTTTCATCACCCTTTTAAAAGCTTACACAAAATTTACATGGCAGATAACTACATCCTGGGAAGAACTGACTTAGATTTCTTTTTGAAAAAAGGAACAATTTTCAGCAATTATTGCTGATAGTATTAAAAAGAACTTCTTTAGAAAGTTATTTTAAGAACAAATTCTACAGTGGTTTTTTTTTCTGATTGTCTTCAGACTCAGAATCACAAAGTATAATTAAATCATATTGTGTGTTTTCCTAAAAAATTCTGTTTCATCCTCTTTCCTTTAATAAATGAAATTCAGAACTTCTTTGAAAGACATCAAACAAGCATCTTTTTTTCTCTGCCTATGAGGAAGTTTTCTTCATAATTTTAGAAAACGCTTGTTGAAACAGGAGGAGAACAGTAAAACAGGGGAGTGAACCAGCTTATTTTCCTACTAAATCTATATGATTTATCACATGCTTAGTGACAGACCAATTCAGTTATAAGCATAATGCCATATCATGGCCAGGAGTATAAAGAATGAGAAGGTTGCAACCCTGCCTTGCACAAAGCCATAGTTTCCTCATGACAGCTCTTCAGCAAGATGGAGTAACTCTGTTTACTTCAGGTTATAACAAGACATTCTTGTAGCTGGTGGGGAAGCTGAGATCCCCTGTGGAACCCTCAGAGGCTCTGAGAAGCAATGAAAAGCAGACAGAGAATGAAAGCAGACCTAGCTTTGGCTAAGAAGCTACTGATGGAAAGAGCAGAGCCTTCTCCATCAAGTTTTCTGAGTGTAAATATACCTGTGGCTTTCCTCTACTGGGAAGTGCAAGCACACTTTCAGGACCTGCAATGTCCTGAAAGATTTTTATTTAAAAATAGCTCTTACAAGTATCTCTCTATATGGCTAGCTGGCAGTATGAAAAGGATTTTCTGCAATGAAGCATAACAAGCTCCCTGTGAGGGTCATCACCTTTTTTCCTACCTCTCCTAGTATAAAATCCACACAAATGATAGTTAGCAAGGTCACTAAAATTCAAGCAAGTGATCTTCTTCATTAAAGTGTTTAAAATCACTCTGAGACAGAAGAGAGTACTTTTCTGTGCTATAGTCATGGAAGACATATAATTACATTTCAATTAATTTACAGGATAGAAAATAAAAACAAGGATGAAATATTACAGGTCTATTTTAACTAGCAGATATAAAATTAAAAAGGTTGTGAGGTGATTAAGGCAGACAGAGAGGTCGCTGTGTCCAAACTGTCCCTGAAAGAAACAGATAGGGTGCAATTAATCTGCTAGCTTACCCCTAACAATCAGATATGGCAATGTGCTCCCACTGCTTGCTGTATGACAGTGCCTGAGTACTTTGTACTGGACAAGCAAAAAATTCAAAGGCCAATGATGTTTTAGTTCAGTTCAATTCTCTCATATAGAAAATATATTATTTTCTTTACATCCTGGACTATCTCCACAGAGACAATTATGACAATGGTGACACAGAATTGATGAAAACAGCAAGTTGAAACCTTTCTAATGCTTTAGAAAGCCAATGGCATGAAGGGAAAATTTGTTTAAAGGTATGTGATTTCCAAAGAGTCTATTGCTGTCTGCAGATCAAGTATCTGTAGAATTAGCAGTCTGTCAATCACTGGATTTCATTTCAAGTGTTCGATAAATTTATTTGAAGGAATCAAATAAACCCATTGGAACCCCACTGTCATAGACACTGGGAAGAGTACAATCTATTCCTCAAAGAACAATTTTCATCTCAGAGTGGGTTGAGTATTATATGGAAAAGTAAACCTTGCCTGGCCTCTACTATCTTGACACAAAATAATCAATGTGGTGCAGTTTTCACTATTTCTATTAATTCAGAGCACTTTCTGGGACTAGAGACCAACTTCAATCAAAATTTTAAAAGAAAAGCCATTTAAGGAAAAGGTTTAACTTCATGGGAGGCTTAGCTCTGTACTGTTTTTTATTGGCTCCATCATGTGACATTTCCTATCCTACACAGAATTTCCAAGCCAACACTGCAGAGGTCAATGACAGATACAATTAACAAGCTACACTTTGGAACAAGTTTCTTGAAAAAAACTTACTATTTTATGAAGCTACCAAACGCTCATGAATATTCTGGTTTAACTTGGGGGTTTTTATTGATTTCTTTTATGCTTTCTAGCCCACGGGGTTTCCCCTCTTCAGTGTTTCTATGGTAGGTATCTTATCTTCAGCCTGGGTTATTGTTCAGATTGCTTCTTTGAATTCAGACAATAAATACCCTTTAGCTTTTCATGTCTGCATTCCAGTCATTTGCTATTTTAAAATGAATTAGCTGTGGTGGTCAGACTTACTGCCTTATGGCTGAATAGAGACATCAGCACTTCTTACTCTCCCACTGCTACATTAGTGTGAGAGTTGTGCATTCTCCTCTTAAGTTATTTCATGCCCAGCAGGGATCATAATTTTGTCTAATTCTAACCAAGTTTCCCAATCAGGCTGAGACATTTTCTGGAACTTGTTAGAACTTTTAATTTTAAACCTTCATTTGAATCATCTCCTTTTCTGAAATACCAATTCAGTTCCCTAAATTCTTCCCAGGCTCCTGGAAGCTTATTCTAAAAAATGTAAAGAAAAAAAAAATACTGTAAAAGTTTATTTTAATTTTATTCTCAAGAGTAATGCTCTGAAACTTTTTAATGATACAATTTTTAGAAATACAGTGTATTTTATTGACTACATTGCTAAAACTCACCTGGTATATGACAAATACATTGTAAATATATGACCCTTCTGTCATTCCTCATCTGTGGGAACTCTTTTGAAAGCAATGGCAAAATTTCTACTAATTAATTAAATACCTCTCTCTCTCAGTTATAATTATTCCAAGTCTGGTTTTGTCAGCCATCTTTCATTTAGGCTAAGACATGCAAAACAAAACAGACAGAGTAAACTCTGAAGTTTATGTTTCTTTTCAATTTTCCAAATAACTGAGAAACCAGTAATTCATCCTTAGTGACAAAGACTATAATTATTCCCTTTTTTATAAATCATCAATTTACAGTGAACAAGACAAATTCTTGCCAGATATAGCATTGTACTCTTCACAGCAACAGAGAATAAATGAACTGAAATTATGTGTCCCAAAAAACTATTCAACTTTATGTAAATACTGTGTGATTGATGGTTTGGGAGGAACACACAAATTCAACTAATGCTCAAATTATTCCCTTTGAAACTTCTCTTGGCATAAAGCTGGAATTCTGCAAATGAAATAGAAGCTTTGTATTAAGTTCAGCTGCTGTTTGTCAAGGTAAGAGTTTTCTTAACTTGTACTTGAACTGATTTAATACAATTCTTTATAAGCTCTTTGTCACAGGTGGAGTGGGAGATTCAGACCAAGTTTATAAGAGGAGTCCTTCCATGGAATCATGAGGTGCAGAAAGGATTCCCTTGCTTTCTAAGCTCCTTCTCAGAGAGGAGCCTGGGGGCAGCCGGACCCAATCTTAGGCCCAGACTTTGTCAACAGAGTAAGGATTAATGATGGCAAATCAGATATATTTATATAAAATGAGGTATTTATTATGACAAATGTCAGACAAAAGATCTTAATCAGAATTATTTACTACTCAGTATAAAAGCTAAAACTGCCAGTAGTGTAAAATACAGTATAGTGCACTATATCAAAGCAAATATACCAAAGCAATTATATTAAAGCTAGCAAAAAGGAGCAATTGTTAAATAAAAATTGTTAAGTAGATGTTGATGTAACTCACCACACCAGAGCTTGTGGGCAGATTTCTTTCACTTGACCTCGAGGAGTGTCCTTTGGGGGCATCTCCACTTCAAGGGAACATCATACACTCATTCCAAGAAGGAATATTTTAGAGGAGCCTATGGTAGGAAAGTGGACTGGACCTTGATAGTGTAAAGTGACAGACTGCCAGCCATAGGTCTCCAGGTCAGCTTGGCAGCTTATCTGCCAAATCTTTGCCTCACTGTCAGGATGTTAATTTGGGGCTGATGAGCCAGGCTGGTTTCAGCACAATGCAACACCAAAAGCAGGACATAGCAGCCCCCTTTCAGCCCACCACTGATAGCTCACAAAAAAGGGCTTTTTTGTGTTGTTTGACCGTGTTCCAAGGGCTAAGAGTCCTGCTACACTCTCCTACTGCAAATGCAGATAATATGGAAAAGTATATTAAATTATTCAGGGCAGATTAATATAATTTCATAAAACATTTTTTTCACTGAAAAATCCTATCTCAAACTGGCAAAAATTATCCACAAATCTAAACAAGTATCATTAGTGCATCCAGTCAGAAACATTTTGTAGCAAAAACGTGCTTTTAAATATGTTTTCATTTCCCACTTCAACATTTTCAGATAAAAATCTAACACATTTTATTATAAAAAAGTAAATATAAAAAACCCAACAATTTCTTCTTCACTTCTTCTTCACTTGTAGTGCTTTGGCAAATCCCAATTCTTTTTTTTAATGCTCTGAAATTCTGGTTCAGCCAAAACAGCCACCAAATCCTCATAATTATTCATTGTATTTCTTTGAGCTCATCAGGAAAAGTATTGCAATGAAAAATTAAAAAGTGAAAAGTAGTATCGTGTACCTGTGTGTTAGTATTTCTTTAAATTGCATGTCTGAGCGTTCAAACTTAGTGTATAAAATATATATTTGGGGGCATTAGCAGAGATTTCTGAAGTCAGGCATATCAGCTAATCCAAGCAGCCTCTCTTAAAGAAGGGAAACTGATCTGCTGTGCTTGTGCTTCTCTAGACAGTGGCAGGAGACGCACTGAGCAGGACATGCCATCTGCAAGAGCAACTAAAGCAGAAAGCTGCACATTAAGCAATAGAAAGACACCATTGGTTTTTTTGCTGGCTGTACCCTCATGCTGAATGCACTGAATGCTTTCTTTTCTAAAGACAGGCAGAATAACTGGTTATGACTCAGAAAAGAGGGTTTAAATAATGAGTTGATCTGTTTCAAAATTAATTCCTGAACAAAATATGCAGTGGGTTTTTTTTCAGGTATTTCTCTGCTAAGCACCACCACAGACAAATATATATCCCTGTTTCAGGAATGGATGTAAGGATACAGAGGCTGGGGGGAAAGCAAAAAGTAAAATATATAACAGAAGCAGAGAACTGTCTGAGCTGGAAGGGCCCAAAGAATAATTGATTCCCACTCTAAAGGGAATGCCCCATACAGGGATCACACTCAGATCTCTGATGTTATGAGCATCGTGCTTTAACCAACTGAGCTAACAAACCCCCTAGCAACCCCAAAGGAGGGGAATTGAAATAGCTGAGCACTGCAGTCACTGTCAGACCGTGGGTTGGACAGGAGGGAACAGAGCTGTGCCTGTACCTGGGCACATCTCCCGCAGGGCGCTCTCGGCCGGTCCTGGCGCACCAGCGGGGATCAGCCTGCAGCTGGCACTGCGATGTGCCCGCACGGTGCCAGCGGGGCTCAGCCTGCAGCTGGCACTGCGATGTGCCCGCACGGTGCCAGCGGGGCTCAGCCTGCGAAGCAGCCTCAGCTGGAGCTGCAGCGATCCCACTCCTCTTCTGCAATACTCCTCCTCCCCCTGCAAGATGATTTCTTGATCTCTCTCATCAGTCTATAACCTTTTCTTCTTGCTTACCTTCCTGCCAGAGGTTTAGGAATGAAGTTTTTTCTCCTGTCTTCCTCTTCTGCATGAATAAACTTAAACTACCTCCTTAACACCAATGTTTAGACCCTAACTAGCCATTTCATAACCATTCCCTTTTTTCTGGGGGAAACTCTGTGCTGCACAAGATTTTAAATGTCAGGCTGCAAGGCTTCTGTATCAGTACCACATAGCAATGAAATAGGGACCAAGAGACTTTTCCAAGCTGCAGCAAAGGTAATTTATTTCAAATCTCCCTGAAAAAAAAAGAGAAAAAAAAAAAAAAAAAGAAAAGAATATGAACATCTTCTTCTACTCAACTGCCAGAAGAGGATAAAAAAGCAAGTAGCAACAAGAGGCTATTCTTGGCCCATCTTCATTAAAATGGTGGAAATGTCAAACTAGCTTTGACTGCTTCCTAATCAAGTTTCTCCAGTCACCACTTTTTTTTTTTTCCTTCTGCTGCACTGACCTGAAAAAGATGTGTCTTAATACTGGATATTCAAATAGCTATTCTAGGCATTTTCCTGGAAGTCAAGACAAGTACTGCAGAATTTAGTGAGAGAATTTTCAAGTTAAAATTCAGTGAAGCTTCTAAAATTAAAGCATTGCAAGGTTTGCTGACTATTAAAATATTTGTTTTAGTAAGCTCTTCAGCTTACTAAACAGACTTACTAACTAGATTGTTGATTTTGTAAATGCTCTACAAAACCTGTTCAGGTTAATGAATTCTGTATGTGTCAGAGAGAAATAAACTGGAGCTGAGATAAACCACTGAACTGATAAAATGATACCTAGGTTCATAATTTACTGAAACAAAAATGTACCATTTTTTTTGCTTTTTTCACACAGACATGACCACATGTAATTGATACAGATGTCAATGACCAAGCATGAGCAGTGCTATAGATTTGGGTACAGAACATGCTTTGTGATATTTTCCAACTAAATATCTCCAAAATAATTTCAGTGTGAATAACTCTTACCCCAGCAGTGTGCAGTGACTTCACCTCAACACCACAAATATGTAACTTTTCATTACATTAGCCATCTGGAATATTTATAGGTGATTACTACATAGAAAAAAAAGAAAAAGTGGAGTTTCCTGTGATGATCAATGAAAGTGGTGCTCATTGCAGCTCTTGCCACTTCTGTATTGCCCATGGATAGCTCATTGTTCTACCTGGGAAAACCTGCAGGAATGTGAGCATGGTACAGCAAATGTGAAAATGAGGACAGATTCTCTTGTAGTTGACAATAAGAGCAGTGTTGTACAAGAGCAGACTCTACCTCTCTTTCCTAGACTCATGAGTGTTCATAGCACAGCTCTTGAGAGAGGGAGGAAAAGAGAAGTGTCAACAAGTCATATTTTTTGATCTTGACTCCTTGGGGGTTTTTATCTTTTTATTTTTTTAAGGAATTAACAACAAGCATAGGAGTCACTTATTCACGGTTCTGTTTATGTTTTGATACCTTAATATAGGAGATGTTGATACCCTTAATTGGTTTATTTGAAGTTGGACACTTAAACCCAGAGTTTACTCCCTTGAGGAGCTATATAGTAAGAAAGGGCCCTTAGGCATTTTCAATTCTCTCTGTGGACACAAATCATGCCTGACAGACATCCCAGCCACCATTCAGACAGCTGGCTGTGGCTGACTCTCTATTCTTATGCATGAATTTTATTCTCACAATAGTTTTCCTAAATCTTTGCAGCTGCATTACATTTGCCTACTGGTTCTATATGCCTCATCATCTGTTCTTCTTTAGTTAATTCAATTTTTCCTCATGGGTCATGTTTTCTGGACCTCTGGTCATTCTCACTGCTGTTCTCTGGACTTTCTCCACCTGATCTGTGTCTCTTTTGAACCATGAGCCAGTAAGGTTAATGGAATTTAGATTTACACTATTGCATGACTGATTATTAGTTCTCTGAGCTTGTTTTGCTAATGCTATTACATTATACTACATTATTCAAAACTATATGAAAGATTTGCCTAAAAAGCTTATGGCTTTTTTTGTTTGTTTGTATGGTGAATCCTCCAAATAATGTTTAGAAATTATCTACAATGATCACAAGCAATAGCCATTAATCAAAAAATAACCAGGAAGGATTTGGATAGTTCTTTTTGCAGCTGCAAACTCAGTAGTTAGCAGAAATGGTGAATTAATCACTTTTCATGCACATCCATTTCAGAAGCCAGGAAAACAGAAACATGGTCCTGACTTCTGTGCTTTCCGTCCGTGCCAACAGAAACAGAATATTTCTCAGCATTATTTCCCCAAATGTCTCCTCCCAAGTCCCATAGAGGCAGCAATTGTAAATCTTTTTATGCCAAACTGTAGCTGTTGGCCCAGTCCCTGGTAGCAGTAATTTGCATGCTATTGAGTTCTACACCAGTAACAGGTCAGGAGCTCTCATATCAGAAAAAACAAGACACATTTTCCAACGTCAATTTTACCTAACACAATAAGATTCACATATGCCAGGTCTGCTCCATTCTCCCTGAAAATGTAGAGCTCTTTGTTTTCTTTGCAAACACCACAATGTTTCAGAGATTTTCTGTAGCAGGTTTTCCTTTAACTAAAGAAAAAATGCAATTCTTGCTCTGTTTTGAAGTAAGAGTTATAAGTTCTTGTATAACTATCAATTTGTTAAAGCAGGCAGACTCCTTTTTCATGTGTGATAACAGCAGGAGAGAATCCATTTTGTGAATTATTCCACGCTATTTAAAGAAATCATATTATTTTTTAGCACAACTGAAATGATGTAAAAATATATTATTTTGTCCAGACTTCCTTAAAGGCCTTCTGTCATGGTTTTAAAATACTGTACTCTTGCTTTTTTCTTACATTCTTTATAGTTTGCAGTTGCCTAAAGTCCATGTACTTCACATGGGAATCTCAACTGAAAAGGATTAAGCCAACCAAAATTAATTGCAGAGTTGTTTTCTTGTAAGCATTGCTATTATAGAAGAAGGATGGTCATGCACAAAAACAGGTTCTGTGTCGGTTGGTGTGGGTAAAACAAAAATTGTCTGTAACTGGGAGAGGTTCTTTCCAACCAGACATGCTAATTGCTCGTGGGTGCTGCTGCTGCTGAAGGAGTAGTGCTGGACAGAAGTGCACAAATGATGCTGCAGTGCAGGGAGAGGGTACACCTGGGTCTCCACTGCATGATACAGACCCTCTGCTACAGCTTTTCTTTCTTCTCTGCTCCTGCTCTGAATAAGCATCACTTCAAACTCAAACACCAGTGCTCCCCAGCATCATTCTGGCTTTAAAGCTCCTTTTCCCCAGAGATGATGCAGTAAAAACAAAGGGAAAGAAATAATAAAATGTGCTAGTGACAGCACAGTGCTACATCAGAAAGAGGAAAAAAGTTATGCTTCCTGTTAGCCTGCTCTTCCAAATCATAGCAACATCTTCTCCCACTCCTCTGCTACGTCTTCAGAAGAATTGATGTTTTCTATCACCTTGATATAGAATTTGACATTCCCAGCATACCCTGCCCATCAAGAAACTGCTCCAGATACTGTCATGCTGCACATGTCTACATTTGCCAAATACAGGCTCAGATAAAGAAAGATTTTAAGCAAGAGGAATATTAAGTTCTTTCTGCCTTATTTGTTTTATTAAGTAGGTCTTTCTGCAGTTTGATAGGTCCTCTACAATGGATTTTCCATGCTGACAAGTTGTTTCTTTCCTCTCTCCATCCTTCCTCACAAGCCTGAGTACAGGATTTCCAGCTGGCCTAACTTCTCAGTTTAATGGCTTTGGATGTTTAAGTAAGCCAGAGAAAGATGCTCTTTTTATATTCCTATTTGTTGGCACACTGCAGGGAGAGATGGATATCCTCATCCTCTTTGCAGAGTCAGTTTCATAGGGCAGCACAGCTCAAATATCATCAGGAAAATAATACAGGTACTCATTCTCTTCTTCACTCTTTACTGTTACTTTATTTCTTTGTGCTTACAGTTCTTAAGGGCTTAATGTTGGCCTAAGGAAAAAGCAGAAAGTAAGTCAGACGTTCTTCAAAAAGAAATACGCTCATCAGTGAGAACATTTACCATCTTAAACAACGGTTAAGAATTTGAGACTGAGAGGCATCTTTACTACCTTCAAGGGAAAAAACATTTTATGTTCCAGCTTGCTTTTTAGCCTATTAATATAGAGATGCCAGGTTGGTTTTTTCCCCTAGTTCACCCTGAGAATTTTCAGAGTGCTTGGAAAACATGAGCTAAATGATTTTGAACACAGTTTCAGAAATACTGTGCTCACTCCCATAACAGAAGATGTTGACTTTGTCTCAGTTCTGCCATGTAAAATGTTACTGATTCAGTTCCTTCTTACTTTCGCTGTGGTTAATTAAAGATTTGTCCGACTTTTATCTCTAAAATCTCAAATTCAAAATTTTCTGGGGTAAGCTCTAAGACAGCAAGGTAAGCTGCCCCATCCCTCCCTCCCACTAATGTGCAACCATGCACAAACACATGCACACACATGTTGGCAAACAGATTCAGTATTTCTTCTGGCATAATACCCTGTGTGCAAGTCCTTGGCCATTTTAATACACAATCAGATATAGCTACTGCTACTTGTGAATGGAGAGGTCATACAAACCTGAAATAATTTTAAGGCAATAGATACATGCACTGAAAGAGAACCTGCCAACCTCTTGGGAAACTCAATTTACTTTATTTCATGTTGCCTTTGCCAAAGGAAAAAAAAAACCCAAACCCTAAAATACAGAGTGAATAAGATAGCTTGTTCAAATACTTGTTATGAGTGAACAAAAGAGAAAACCAGCAGGAGGGAAACTAATACTTTATATTCACCAGATTCAGAGCCCAGTAACTACTGAAATGAACAACTTGTGTTCCAGTTTCCATCAAAACATATTGGTTTGGCATCACAAGAGTCACTGAATTACAAACTGCTATTAGTTATGTCCCTACATACTCAGTAATTAGAGCCATACCTGCAAATATGCAGAAGTATTCTCTGGATACAGCTGGAGCACTAATGAAGGGTTATTTTCATTCTAGCTGCATCTTGGCAGCAAGAGATAGAAGCCCACAGCACATGCTGCAGCAGAGAAATATCTGGCTCCCAGTCAGGTTGTCTTTCCTCATGCCCACATGTGCAAGCAAGGAAACACACAATACAGTTTTTTAGGAATCTAAAACAGGCAAAGCACATTCTAGAAATGTTACAAAGTTATGTCATGGGTTGTTTATTATTAATGCATATAATAAACTCAATCCACAAGAGATGAGGAAATATAAGTGATTTAAATAAGAATGCTGTATTTTGCATTTCGGAACCTGAGGCTTGTAATACAATGCAGTAGATCACCGGAAGTAAAGTACAGAAAAAGCCTTGAAGAAATGTAGCTTCTACAGCGTTCAACAACTTTTTTCATTCTCTCTAACTCAGTCAAATTTTTTAGACTGTTTCAGCATTTAATTAAAGTACAGGGAAACAGTCAAATGGGAGGATTTCCCTTCAGAGTAAATAGAAAGACCAATATTATGTATCACCATGGTACAGATGGGAAAGCTTATACAGAAAAATATAGGCAGGTATTAGCACTTACATATCCAATAACAAGCACATTTGCTACAAAACGTGTGCATCTCCTCCAGTGGGCCCAATTCTTTCTTCTGCAGTCAAAATTCATTACAGTTTAACTGACGACCTGTCCTAGGTTAAAAATAGATGTATTCTATTACCACCAGCTGTGGGCCATTAGCTGTTATCACCTGCTAACGACCCACCCCTGATAACAGATGATGGGCCATCAAGAAGCCACCCAATGACTCATGGACTTATCTCAGCCTATTGTGAGATGCTCCACCCAGGAGGGAGAAGCCGGGCATTCCCACCTGGATATAGGCTGGCCCTGGAACTACCTAAGGGTAGCCCTGTCTACTGGGTAACCAGAGGACAAGAGCCCCCACAGACTTTCAGTTGGACACCGGACCTTCCATCGGATCATCTCTTCATCTGAATCACTTCAGTTGGACTGCTTCTGCCCCCCTAATAGGGTATCAGGTTGTATCTAACTTTATCTGTACCTTTTTCCTTATAATATTTTGCTTGTTTCTACCTTTTCTATAAATTTCAGTCTTGACTTGTGACCTCCCACTGGTTTGTTTTCAAACCAATAGATGACCTTAATTGGGTATTATGATTATTAGGTAGATTCAAGAAGTTTTCTCTCCATGCTGCAGTCTGAAGCCCTGTACTTATATATTTGCTAGTCTCACTGTGTAACAACATGCTTTCCCAAGAAACTCTCTGGTTGCAGTTTTGGTCACTCCAACATATTTGCCTATTTGACATACTACACAGACCCTGTGCTTCTGTAAATCAGCCAATTTCCACCAGTTTCCTGAATTACTCTGCTACCAAGGTTGTATGGTACTGGCTTGGCTTTAAGGTACTCATAAAAAGAAAAATAGAATTGAGGAATAGTGTTGAGCCTTCACAATCAAACGTGTAATTCCCAGTGGTGGCATTCACAGCCCTGAGCTGCTTGTGTTGTGTTGTATTGAGGCTAAGAACTGAGGCAACTCCAGGAATGCATGACCTGTGTCAGGATTGTGAGAACAGCAGTTTAAGAGGTCACACTCATACTTTCCTGTGAGTGGGAGCAGATTTAAATTCTCATCTGTTTGCCTAACAGCATTAAGTTGATGTATTATTCATAAAATGCCTTTGTGCTTCTTTTTAATCAGCTTTGGTGCTGCTTTTAAGAAGTCTTTTTGTTGTTTTTTTTTCCTAATCTTTGCCTGATTTAAGCATAGGAGAAGAAATCCTATATGTGTATCCTCATAGCATCTGTCAGCACTGCAACTCTAGGGAGAAGAAGAACTTGTAGCTATGTATCCCCAGTAGATTTTAACGTGCCATAATTTTCCTCAGCCTATATTTGAGCTTGGTCTTCAGGGGCGTTACATTTGCCTTCCAGAAACACTGATTAAAGGGCTTAGAAAGCTTCTGTGTACTTGCCAGAGATTTCCCACCAGCACTGCTGGGGGGGTTCCTCTCTCCCTTCTCATGCAGAACCTCCCCTGAGCCCCTTGGGCCAGGCTGCTGTCCCTGTGCTCCACTGGAGTGAGCCAACTAGCTACCTGCACATTGCCCCCAGGCACACTGGCTGGGCTCTGGAAGTCCTGAAAAATAAGAGATCAGTACACTGCAGCAAGAATTAGTTCCTGCTCTGGAAAAATAAAAGGTTTTTTTTTTTTTTTTTCCCCCCACTGGAACACTGAAGGAGTGTATTTTAACAAAAAAACCCACAAAACATTGTGTTTTTAAGGAAGGTTGAGAGGTTACAGAATCCCAGGATGTATCTGCTATTCTGTAAGAGAACATTTATGTAACACTGAAGACAGGTTGTAAGGCTCAGGGCCAAGCTGGGAGGTGAGCTGACAAGGTCTGCCAAGCGTCTGGGACCTGCCACCCAGACACTGGAGCTGAGAAGGCTCAGACTTCTAGCTGTGAAAGGTTACATTTCCTGACATGGGAAATTACCTAGCACTGAGTCACAGCATCACTTCTCGGTGTCTTTTGAAAAGAGAGAATTTTTGGCAGGAATTGAAATATCTGCCTCACAAAAGGGATTTTTGGGTGGACTATCTGTCACAAATGTATTGAAGAGGTAGATCAGTACATCAAAGTCAAGAATTGTAACTGAGAGTCTGGTAATTAACTTTAGGGAACCCATATCAAACTTTATGGACAATTGTCAGCAGCACACACTCTGAAAACTCTAACCTATTTATGCATGCAAATTTTGGACAGTATGTTGGAATTCCTACTGCAGATAACAATATCCACCAGCTCAGAAAGACAGTGAAAAATATGTGTCAGCATACCATCCATATCAACTACAGAAATTTTCTTCTTTTTTTTTTTTTTTTTTCTCAAAGCTGTGCCTTTTTCTGTATCAGTGCTCATTTTCAGCACTCAAACAATTGCAGAGCACCATGTTGTCCATAGTCATTAACAGAAGGATCCACAAAAAACATGCAAACACTTCTGAAATGGTTGGAGATTTGAATTGGAAGGACTCATATAATTTATGAGATATTCCAGCATTTTTGGTATCTTCAAGCACTGACACATGGATTCTGTCACAAGTCCAGTCTTTATGAACACTTCAGCTGATAAATAGAGTAAACTCTATCTATTTTGCAGAAGTGAGCTAACTTACTCTTTCTGTTGCATTTTAGTAACTTTTAAAAATACATATATTTAGGAATTTGCCTTCTTCATGTTTCATCATATTTACAGAACCCTGTTCAGGTTACTTTTTTTTTTTTTTTTCCCCAGAAATTTCAGTGCATAAAAATTTTTTTAAATGCAAAGATATTGTGGGACAATATCTCCTAAATTATCTCAGTGGCTCAGCATGGCTTCAAATAAGTAGAATTTAAATTATAAGGTCCAAGTACTATAAGCAAAGCCACCATACTTCATATATCTAAAACTTAAAAACAACATATAGGAATGACTTTGACATGCTAAACACAAAATACAGAACTCAGACTTAAAATAAAAATATCATCCAGGAATATTGCTTGTCAATTAGTTAAAAAAATAGTGTACTAGTTGATTACTGCATTTTGTGTTGTTTTCCTGAATTATGCAGAATGTCCTAAACACAAACTATAACTATTAAACTGGAAAAAGAGTAGGCAGTTTATCTTCACTACTAAATTTATCTTTAGATGTCAACTAGAAAGAAAAAATTTCAGTTTATCACCCATGAAAAATACCTTGCTCTGCCTAAGCACAAAGGGCATAGGTTAGCAGCTTGAAATTGAGAGAAATATTCTTCCTTATGCAGTCATAATTCATGAAAGCCTGTAAATTTACAAATGTTTTATCAAAGAACTCTTTGCTGGTTATTTGCTGTTTCTTCATTTAGGCTTTCTAAATCTGTGGGATTTGTGTCAAGTTATCATGACCATGGTATAGATTTCACTGGGCAAGGAGAAAAATTAATCTAAATAGGAAACATAACAGGTTGAGAGAGTCCTGTTGGAAATGTAGTGTTTCAGTTCATTTCAATGTCCACAGCCTTTGCCTTCTGTTCAATAAGCAGCATCTCAGACACCCCAGCACCAGTCATTTTCCTGGTTAGTAAAACTTTAATTGTGTATGTTACACATCTTACTACTAAAATCACATTTAAAATTCAAGTGACATATGGGTTGTTTCTCATGTCATTTCCTAGGGGTTTCTAAAATAAAAGAGCAATAGAATGAGCACCCATATGATTTATTATTTCTTTTTAAGAGATAGCTCTTGATTGCTATCAAATAGAGGTTCCAAGAGTGCTCAGTTTTAAAATAATATTATAAATATCCCTTCCCAAAACAGCCAGTGAACTGAAACACACTGTTTCTCCTAAAAGAATTCTAGTGCTCTTTTGCATAGGACTCAATATGTTCTCACTAAGAATTAAGATCACTATGTATCCTTCATTACTACTGTGTGTTTTGGAAGTGGGCTCATTTACCTCTTGGTTATCAATTAGAAATCTTTTTTCTTCTTGTTTTCCTTTTTTTATTCCCATTTCAAGGCTCAAAACAGACTAGATGTCTTTGACCAAAATATAGAACACTCTCCAGCATAAAAAAAAAACAAAACAAACAAACAAACAAAAAAACCCAAAAACCAAAACATGACTCCATAAAAGTGATTGAGAAAACCAATCCATATCAGAAGAAGGCCATGACACTCATGGCATTGTGTTTTCACCTGGCCTGTCTTCATACTGCTGTTGTTGTTTGGAGATGCTTATGATCATCTCAAAAGTAATGGGTTTTGTCCTGGTCTTTACTTCTGACCCATCTCAGATGAGTTCAGTCATTACTGCCTCAGTAATTAGCCAAATGAGGTTTGTGTGAAAAATGTTTAGTTTTCTGTTCCCTAATTAAGGATAGAGTTCTTTATTGCTCTCTCTCTGACTCAATTTACCCAGATGGTCCACTGTGTGTCTGCCTTCCATGAAGTTCGTGTTTATAAACAGTTTAGATGATGTAAGCTATAATTCTTAATACTATTAAGTACTCAACTGCAACAGTAACCAGATTTTAAATGAGATGCAAGGAGCAATAATTCACAAATTTTCTATGCACTAGACTAGACTGTCATCAGACATTTTTTGAATCCACGTCATAACTTGATGCAGTCATCACATAATCTGAAAGAGAGAATGAATGTTGTTCACTAGATGATACCATGAAAAGCTTCACTTTTTTAGAAATTGTCAGGATATTTATTTTTCCCTTCAAGTAGTACAGTTCATCCTCACCCATATCCCTTATTTGGTCCTTTTGTACAAATCTTCTAACTTATGCCATTTACCAAGCAATCACTTGTTTGAAAAATTCTCATCCTTTCTTAGAATCCTAGGCTCGTTTTATTTCAGGTAGGAAAATATGTACCAGTTAAAATAAAGCAGCTTCACTCTTTTCTTTGGCAACAAAGAAACTTGCAGTTTTATAGTGAAAATTAACCTTTCTTTTGCTGCAGGTCAAAGAGATTGGCTAGAGAACATTTAGGAACTCAGCATTCCCTGTAACGGAGTCTTGAAACCCTTTAACAGGCAAAGAAAACCAAAACCACACAATGGGAATTTACTCTAAGAATACTCATGTCAGGCACAAGGTAACTTTTCCATCTTTTTATTAAGCCATTTCACAGACACTCCACTCACTCCTTTCATGGGAAAATAAGTGCAGTGTAGTTTCTTGCACCTGAATTGATTGGAACATGGTAAACCTTCTAGGGAAATCAGTAAGAAAAAAAAACACTTAATGCATGATATTGAGCTATAATTCCTTTGGGTCTTGATCATTTCCAGTTCTCATTATGGCTTTAAATAGCTGGCTAAAAAGGTGCAGATTGGCATCATTGATAAACTTCTGTTTATAGCAGTTAATATTAAAAATTGACCAAAAAAAATATAAAAGAAAAAGGAAAAGAAAACCTCACGACTTCCAATTGTTCTGTTAGAAACAAAGAGGAATGAAAATTTCATGACACCAAGTGCTTTAGGTTACTTATGGAGGTTACACAGGAAGATTGTTATGGCTTACTTATTTGCAGGGTGGTTGTTGCTGAAGGGTCCAAAGAGAAATAGGTAAAGCCCATTCTGCTAGGGCTGCTAAATCACTGGAGAAAAGGAGATCTACGGCTAAGACAAAAAATTTTTAATCAAAAAAAAAACCCCGCAAAGAAAAAGGGAGCAGGCTTCAAAAAAATATATCTCATCTTCAACTTAGATAATACACTGGGTGATGTAAGTTTCTTTTATATCTTTGTCCCTTTTTCTTTGTTCCCTTCTTATTGTGTGAAGATTAATTTATTATTCTTTATGCCAAGAATTCCCAAGTCATGCAAGAAAAAGGTTACTGATGATAATTTATAATCAATTATCCAAGAGAAATCTAAAAAAATTATCCAATTCTATGAGACCCTGAAACCTATATTTTCTAACATTTTTTCTGGTTTTATTTATCTTCCTGATTTAAACCAAAAAAGTAATGAAGACTGTGAAATTTCCAGTTCATATCAGAACACAACTGAAACATTACAAATAACAGTATTCCAAAGATAAAAGTGCATGTTCCCACTGCTCTATTATTTTCTGCATGACTCTGCACTAAATTTCATTTTTATCAGAGAATCAGACTAAATCAGACATTAGCAAAGGGTAACAAATTACCTTCTCGGTACCTAAAGGTCACAGATAAATGAATTTTTAAATAAATATGAATTTTAAAGGCTGCCTGTTTGGTTTTTAAATAAAATTTACATTGTGACAGATTAAAAAAAAAAAAAAAAAAGAAAAATAAAGAATTTGATGATTTAAGAATGCAGGGTTTCCTGAGATGCTTTAGTATTTTCTATTTTAATTGAGGATGACATAAAAAGCAGTATCAAAAGAACCCTGCATGGTTTTGCTTAATTCCTTTTCCTCTTGAAGTCCAAAAAGCTCTTTTCTTACTCTGTAGATTATCGCCTTCTATTTATTAAAAATTATAACTAATTTATGCTGTCATTGATCTTGAGGATACACAAGAGAGAATAAACTAATGCAAGTCCCAAGATTCGGAATAAATAAGCACAAGCATAAAGCAGCAAATCTTTAGAAAATTAAAATCTAAATCTTAATTTTAAGTGACTGCTGGATTTGCCTACAGTTCACATGCAAATGGAGACCAGGGCCACATATCACATTAAACAGCAAGATCCAAACCTCAGCTTCTTACACTGCGAGAGTGGGACTAGGGCTTTTGAGACTCAAATTCCACTTTAAAGACCCTGCTCAGACAAATTTCTTAAGCAAATGATTAATTTTTAACTTCTCTGCAGTTTTGCTAGCTCTCCCTATTTTGATTATATGGGCTTTATGAAGTAAATACCATCATTTGTTCAAATTTTTCATGGGATCTAGAATAATTGCTTTCTGAGTGAGCAAAATACTTTAAATAATACAGGGTGGGTTTTGGGTTTTTTTGGTTTTTTTTTTTTTTTTTTTGGTGTTTTTTTTTTTTGTTCTGTGCAGTGAGCTAACAAAGTTGTCATGCTTCTGTCTCTTCGCCTCTCCTACATGGACTTCAGTGTTTGGACTGATGAAATGAAGAGTACAGAAAGAGAAGTTGAAGGAAGGCTTTGCCCAAAACATTTCTTTGTGCCTACTACAGAAATAAGAGTGTGACTTTGCAGTGTGCCACCCACCCTTAACTCAATAAAACACTTTTATTAGTTGTAGCAGTGTTACAGATATAGTTTTATTGACAGCTTACTGACTGTAGTATCCAATTATTGCCACAGTGTCCAGTTTGGGGGTTGTAAGGAAAGATCATAAATGTTTTCATGTTTTGTAGCATGCTCAAACACTGTAGTCTTATAGAACACAAAATATTCTACTGTGTGTGCATGGGACCACTATATTCTACAAAGCCATGAAGTCCAGACCCATAAAATACATTGTAGGAAAAAGAAGTTGTCGTAGTTGCTGCAAAAATAACAGCAGCCCTTGGCACCATCCAATGTAGAAAGCAGCGAGGTTTGTTTCTGTGTATGTATCACTGAAGAAAATGTGGGGTCTGGAACCCTCTCTCCCATACAAAGGTAATAGGTGCAATTTGCCTCTGAGCTAATTTATTCTCTCTGAAGGCTGATCCTTATATAATAACTACTTTGTGGGGGTTTCAGCATGGGGAAGCAAGGATGATGCTTTCTGAGTCATTCTCTCAACTGGATCATGCCTGGATCATATTGTCAACAGCACTTTTGAAAAGGACCCTGCCTGCTCCCACTCCAGCAGCAGCAGCAGCACAAGATGTGGGCACTCAAAATGCAAACAACAGATAACTAGCTGGTTTGGCTCTTTACATTCTTCTGCCTTCACTTTCTAAACAGACAGGAAGATCAATTGCTAAGTGGCTCATTACTTTTTTCTCTTTTATACAAAGTAAGACAATAATTTGGAAACAAGCACTTTACAGGAAGCAACATGACATTTTATCTCCACATTAAAAGAAAAAAAATGAATAAACCCTTTACATAAAACTGAAAAATAAATATTCCCAATCATAAAATTGTCCTCTTGGGATAGCTTCATAGCATGCTGCAGCATTGAGGTTTGGCAGAAGCTCAAGGTGTCACTGCTGAGCAAAGCTGTTAGTTCACAAAACCTCCTTAGCCCGTGGGCAAGAAGTTCAAAGCCATTTATAACATCACTTTTGCCAGAAGGGAGCTGCAGTATGCTTTCAATACTAGTTCTGAAGCCCAGAGTAGACACAACAGAGAAAGACTGATTTCATCCTCACACGTGCACCACATGACTCTTGACAACCAACACTGAAGGGTCATTTGCAAAGGTTAATTTACTGCTTTCAAACCTCAAACAAGGGTAAGTACTTAGGAGCTGCAACAGGTCCAGGTACCTGACATGAAGGCCCTTGCACTCACAGTGCTAGCTCAGGATCCTGCTGTGGTACCAGCAACTACATTCACTGAAAATTTCCTTCCCATCCTCTTCTACAAGGCTTGAGTGAGGGGACTGAGCAGAGATTTCCACAGAGAATTCCCAGCCTGTTTAAACCTTGTGCCTGGCTCTCCAGTATCCTTTCCTTACTATGGCTTTGGGTCTCTGTGCTTAAGCTCAGAGGAGGTGGCCCATGGCACAAAAAGAGGACACCTCTGCTGCCAAACTCTGCATCATTCAGTCCTTCATACTGGAAGGCCTTGACGGTTTGTTTTTAATTTCTTGCTATGGGTATGTAAAAGAAATGGCTCAGCTTCTTGAACTCTTTCCTGAGCATCCCTTTTGAAGCAAAGAGATCTGCTCATTGCTTACCATACAGGTGTTAGAGACCAATAAACAGAATTTATCTATTGCATTAAAGGAAGTGATGATCTTCATGAAAAATGTTGTAGCAAAATATCATTGTCCATTTTCTTCATACTGGATATTTACAAAAAAATCTATGAAAAAAGTCTGCTTTTTTTTTGTGTCTGTGTGTTAAATTTTACTCCTGGAACATGTTTAGCCTGACAAAAGGTTCTGACTGCGTTCTGTGGGTTTCAACATCCCACAGCTGAGGCCACACACTTCAATACAGCATCAGTGTGGCATTCTGTACTGCTTTAAGACCCCCAAAGGAATATGTACAAGTAAACAAGGGAATAAAAGATATTTCATCCATTCAGGTGCAAAGTCTGTGTATACTGCTGCTTGACTGAAAAATTAAGAGGATAACTTCCAGTGGTCCAGAAGGTAGCTTTGGCATTAGGAACCTGCTATCTTCACATGATTGTTCCTTCCAGGTGGAAGTTTAAATTTGACTCTTTTGGTTTCTAGAGGGATAAGACAGCCCTCATGCTAAGACAGAGGTAAGTTAGCAGAACCTGAGTGTGGTCTGCACCTCCAGTTGCACACTCATCCTCCAATTACCCCACTGCTGCCCATGACCTGTTAGGTGGGATGGCAGAACCATCACTGGCTTAGTGGGGACTGTAAAGTTCTGCCTTTGGCAACTCCTCTTCCCTGCTGTTGAAGTGAAACCAGACATCCTGACTTGCTCTTCCTAATTTGTAAGCTTCAAATTCTAACATGGATGCACATGCTGGATCCCTATAGCTTACTTACTGGCTTCAGTTTTAAGTTCGTTAAACACAGATAATTGGGTACCAGCTGCAGCAATCTAAACACAAAACACATAACACACCTTAAAAGGTCTGTGGAGTTCAGCTGTCTACTTTTCAGTATGATCCACATGCCATGAATGGTACTTTCCCAGAGTAACACAACAGTTTTCTTCAGTTTTGTCTTCATTTCAAAGCAAAGCAAGGTTTCTCAAAGGCTTTTTCTTATATGGTGATGGAAAACACATTTTTTCTGTACTAACTGCACTGGTGAGAAGCTGTTTCTAACATTTTCTTCAGCTGAACATGCACGCTGGCATGTTAAATTTAAAAAATGGCACTGTTGCTCCATTGAGACAGCGGAGTTTTTACCTGCTGAGTTCAGCAGTGAAGAGAAACCTCACAGCAGTCACATCAGTGTAGGTAAATGTAAAGACATGCACCTTGGGAGAAGCCATCCACATCAGAAGAAAAAATTTACAACTGAAGGCTGCTAAAAAAAGATTTTTATACTGACTCCTGGGCTAGACAGACTACTACTCTGATCCAGCAGGCCATATAAAGGATAACTTCATAATTCTTCTTGAAACAAGGGAAAGTGCTTCCAAACAAATTTTTAAATGCCATCCCACTTCAGTGATCTTCTAAAATATTTTAAATGGGTACATTCCAGAAATAAATTAGTGCAATTTTGCCTTATAGAATAGTCCAATAGTCATTCATAGCAGCAAGTGGTTTAGGAAGGCAGATTTGAGAATAAGTGCAGACCTGGCATTTCACAAAAGAGAATAATGAATATTTATAGACAGATCTGCCTATTGCCATTATTAGAAATCCTTAGGTAAGATTGTACAAAACAACACAAGCTGCAATGTTATCATGTTTTCACTAGAACAGGATTACATCAGGTTTAACACAACATAGCTGGAATATGGTACACCAGTTCTCACAACTAATCTGGAAGTAAAACACAAAATAGCAGACATTTGAAAAGTGACCTTCGTGTACCCAGTGTTAAATGTCCTCTTACATGTGAGGAACATGTAAGCTATTTTTTCTGTGCAGATAAGTTCTAAAACTTTGAAGGCAAAATTGGAGTAAACCAAGTTAATCAAGGAAAAAATTCCATGGTTTCTGTTCTCAAGATGTTGGAATTGCTCCAAGTAGTCCCTCTTTTAAAAAATCGTAAAGTCATGGAATCAGTAAGTTTGGAAGAGACTTCTAGGATCACATGGAAGTAACTAGCAATAAATACTGAAACAAGTTGTCATGATTGTAAAACGCTCTGAAGCACAATTTTGCTCTGTAATATGCTAAAGCTTTCCATCTTTTAGAACAAATTGTAGCTATAGTACTCTGAATCAAACTTAATTTGGCAAAGATTTTTTGAAAGCATCATTGCATGCGTTTATCTGTGAATTAAGTATTCCTTTGAATAGTGCTGTATACAAATGAAAGTAATGGATTCAACGTTTTTAGCAATCAGATACAGGATAAAAGTTGCTAGTGTGTTCCACAGAGTGAAACTAATCATTTTTGCTGACCATAGATTTGGAAGACAGCCTTTGGGATTTCTCATATGCACCCTGCATATTTTCACATCTGCCATGACTAATTACACAAGCAAATAGAACCATTTAACAAGCTGAGAATGTGGATCTACATGGCACAAATAGTTCCTTTGAAACCTTAATGACATGAACTTTCAGGTTCAGTATTGGAGCCAGAAGTCTTTCCATCAAGTTCAGTGTCAGGAACAGATACAGAAACTGTAGACTAAACCCTCTAAGCCAAAGAGCAGCCTGAGCAAGTCTTAGAGCTTTGCAGCCAGACTGCTGAACTCAGCACAGACCTTGCTGAATTCAGCAGCCTGGCTTAGCACATTTTCCTGAGACTGCTGGAAGCACCAGACACATTGTCTGCTCATTATCCAGGCAGGAGTGCTACTGGCACACTCCTCATCAGTTCATAAAGACATGTCCCTTTTCTTTCTTAATTTCTCTTCAGAAAACAAAAATGGAAGTGAGCCATTCTCAACTGTCCTTCCTCCTGTGCTGCCCAAGTGGCACTACTGGTGAAACATTTGTTTCATTTGTTTTAACTGGTTAGCTTCAGTGCTGCTTATTTCCACTTGTCCTTTTTCTTTCACCAGCCAACATAAGAGAAACACATTGCTTCTCTCACAGAGGACAAGTTTTAAATGGGTTTCTCATGGGTTTCTATGAAAACACATTGAAAAGTGTTCCAAAGGAGAAGAGAAACATATGATGTGCAGTCATAGCAGAATTTCAAGTGCAGGGCATAAAAAATACAATAGCGAAAAGTACCTACCACACAACAACACTTGTAGTCAAGTATTTCTGAACAAAAAGTGAAAAAATAACCTTGTAAGAAGAAAATATTTGTAGGGATCTTCTTCTGAAAACACAGGGTCTTGACTCATCAAGTTAGAGTTCAGCAATTTGGCCTAGCATGCTTTTTCTGGGTGGACATGGCTGAAATTTGCATCACATGCCCACAGCTCACTCCATCCATGTTCCCAACAGTGAGAGCTACTTCTGTGCTGGAAACTGTATGAACAACTATATTGGCCCCATGCTGTGCTCAGGCTGAACCCTCAGCTTTGAAGCTGAGCTGGGGCAGAGGAGCAGATCAGCCCAGTTCTCTAATTTCCAGTTTGTATCAGACCACTTTGCAGCACAGGCAGAGAAAGTCAGATGTGACTAGCCCTGTCTGTGCAGAAATAGCTCTTTTCATGGGAGTCCAGGGTGAGCTCCCCTTTGAGGGTTTGTTGGTGGGGAGGGAGAGGTGAAGGATCCCTACCCTTGTTAGCAGTGTTTATGAGCTGGGTGTTTTTAGCTCAGACACCTCGTGTGATGTTGTTTATGTTCCTGAGAGCAGTAGGCAGAACACCACATGCTTTTTGTGGAAATTGAAGCAGTGTTGCCTGTTGGGCACTCAACATATTCCTACATATTACTGAAATCCATGGGGGATTGGGTGGTGGTGGGGTTTTTTCAGTTTACTCATTATCTCCTGTCTTAACCATATTGATTTTGTTTTCCCTTTTATTTTGCTAGAAGGCATCTTGGACTGAAGTCTCATGAAAGAGACATTTTAATTACCACACTTTTTTTTTCCTCTTTGTGAATCTTTCAAGCATTATTGAATGCAGGTTGTTTTTAACTTATTCTTCACTCTTTCAAAGTCTATTTTATCAGAAATCAATATTTGATCTCGTAGTCACATTTAAAAAGTGTTTGGTTCACAGGCTTAACAATTCTGTGTCCTGTGAAGGATGGATTAACATGAAATGAGCACAGGACAAGCTTTAAAATGAACTTTTGGATTTTAAAAGGATTACATAAAGATGTACAGATCTGCATTGCAGAGTCAAAGCTTTACACTGAAGTGAATTTTGTTTGTTGAAACAATAGTTACTCTATAATTTTCCATATTTCCGAACAGATGAGTTTTCAGTCCAGATTTGGACTCAGGTTGCAATGATGCAAAGGCAGACTAATTGCTTACCACGTTGGGAGCTTTTTTCTCAACAATAGGAACAGAGCCATCCATTTTTCATTGTATCTCTGGGACCAGTGCCATTGCCTGACTCAGAGTACTGGAGTCAAGAACATTTCATGGCAGGGAAAGAAGAGAAAAAAGAGATACTCTGCATCATTCAGGGTTTCTCTGTCTAACTGTAGGGGCCCAACAACATAGAGGTGGGGTTTTTACAATAAGTTTTCTTATCAGCTTCTACATAAGCAGTCTGAGACAGACAAACCAGACCAATCTGTTCTATATTGAGCTAATCCTTTGTATACTAATACAGTATACTAATCCATATTAATGATTCCATCTCAGCTTAAGTTAACAAACCCATCCACCTCTTGCCTAAGAGAATTTGAGCTGCATTTTCAGAAAATTAGCAGGAATATGGATTACCTGATGTTTTGAATGACTATTGTCATCTAAAGCAGTACAGAGGACTTCCAGAAAATGTCACCAAAACTGCATCCTAAAGCCAGAGGCCTTTGAGAAATTCTAAAAAATTAAAATTGAATTTGAGTATTTAAGGCAATTTAGTAAAATATAAAATTTCTGTCTAGGCGGACAGAACAACTTCTCAGCAACTGAGTCTCAGGCAGTCAAATATTCTAGTGAATATGAAAATCAAATACAATCATTTTAACTTTGACTCTTAACAAAAAAAATTTGGCACCTACTTTCATAGAGACTAATAACAACTTGTTTAAGCACAATTGTAAATGTCTTGTAAGTTTGTAAATGTGACAATAGGATCCTTTGTTTGGCCACCCCTAAATTGTGTTGGTGCAGTCTGTGTATTTCATTCCTTCACAGTTGTGCAGTATCCTTCTTAGTTCCTCTTTTTGCTAAAACTTTGAGTCCCAAAGCTATAAAAACAGGTATTTATATGTTAGCACCATGGAGGTTTGTTTTTTTTTTTTTAAACAATTAGGAGGATTTTGCTTCTGAAGATGAAAATCTAAACCCCTTTGTAAATGTCAAGGAGTTGAATTAAAAACCAAATTAACATGAGTTCCTGTCAGAGCTCCAGAAGGCCAAGCTTCTGGACAAAAGAATCCCATGGGCATGACTGTTGGTCTGCTTTTGAAAATCTCTTACAATTCCCTGCAGTAAGAAGTATTTAAAATAAAGAGGAGCAAACTTGGTTAGATGCCTTTCTGTAACAGAGAAATACAGTGTTGATTTCCTGTGGAAGAGAGAAGCCCATTAAAAAAATAAAAAACCTTCCACTGTCTTCAGTTTTATCAGACATCTTTATATTGTAAAATTGTGAATCCCTTTTCATTTTGTTAAAATAATTTATAAACATACTCTTCATATTCCTTCTTCTGTATAAAACAATTTTCTCTTTCTTTTTTCCTCCATGTATCATACAAGATGCAGTGAAAATTTCACTGCAAGAATACATCAGACATCAAGAGCATTTTTTGGAAGATGTAATTTTATATGTGTGTGTTTTCACTGCTTTGAAGACTGTATTTCTGAAAGAGAAATTTATTTGCTCTACAAAACATACTATTTTTCAAGCTACATTTTTTCTTATCAGTAAGTCATCTCTTCTTTGATGGAAAATACCCCCTGTTATTGCAAAGAATTAATTATGAATTATTAATTCCTTTTTCTTGACAAAATTGTGCTTCAAATATGTCACTTAGGTCCTGTTTTCAGTTGCAGAAAGAGAGTTTAATTCCTGAAAAAAAATTTACAGAAATCTCTTCTCTATGAAAGTGCTTATGCTCAGATAAATGAACAATGCATGGAACATACAAAAATAACCACTTGAATGATGCACTGCAAATAAATAAAAGCAAACAACTATACAAGGTAAATGACTTTTTTTAAACGTTGTGAAATAGGAGCAGTACAAATTAGGTCAAGCATCTTTTACAGAAATTCTTCTCTAAGAGCCAAAACCACAGGGCATCCAAAACCATGAAATTATATGAGGGCATTTGGTGTACTTGTGTATCTCTTTGACCATGGTGAGTCTCCTAGAAAAGAACTTGTGTGTGATTTTAAAGGGGAAAAAAGCCAAAAACAAAGTTGTTCTAAACTTAAATGTCATTTTACCATCCTAGCCAAGTCATAGTGGCTGCTTGGAGAAAATAAAATGAAGTCAAATCTCTAATTTCAGTCCTACAAGGGTTTGGTACAAGAACCCACTTCTTACTTGTCTTCTGCCAGTTGTAGGGATGTTCAAGGGACTTTCTTCAAATAGAGTTTGGAAGATCAATCACTTAGAGTATCCCAAGTGCATGCAACATATTTATAATTCCAAACATGCAGTATTCAACAAGATGAGAGCAAATCTAAAATATTTTTGACAGCCTTCAGAAACTTGGCACTCCACTCAGCAGATTTTTCCACTGGTTAGTTTCAGAAAGCCCTACTAAATTCCGTGCTACTGAGCACTGTCCTTGTCTACCAAAAGGTGATAGTTATCCTTGTATTGATTGGTAGCTTTGCCACCTACTACCATCAGAGTGAAAACAAACTCACAGTGTCTGGTTATGCAACTTAATACAAATCCAGCTGTAGATTTGGACATGCTCATCACTTTCAGCTGGTTGCATGTCTATTACAGTAGTTACACCAAAACTGCATCTCTGAACAGTGTTCAAGGTACATTAGCTTGGCCAGAGTAGCACATAATATGCTTGCTAACACATGTTTTATGGAACACCATTATGCATTGCACATAAACCTACTTTCTGTTGTGTACTATTCAGTGTTGTGCAGTGGTGCTTCCGTGACTTGTCAAGAGAAAAAAATTACTTATTTCATTTTATGATACTACATTGGCTTTTTTTTCCCAATTTAATTGGTTTAAAAGCTTACAAGTTATATATTTCCTCAGTTTTCTGTTCACTTTATTTATCACGCATTTTGACCACACTTGAAATCATAAAAACATCTGAATTTGTGGAAATTGAGTGCTGTTTGAAAAACTGTGTTGTGTTTATTGTTTTGCTAGAAAATTCCTCCAGGGTTAACTTCATTTTCTTAAACACTTTGTGTTTAAAATTACTTTATTAATAAGTGCCTTGGAAATTCATGCATATGTTTATAGAATTGTTAATTCTAGTTTTTCACCTCTTCCAGTGCACTGAAGATTCACCTAACCCAAGCAAATTTACATTAAATGCATATGAGAAACCATTCATCTCACATCAGAAATGATATAGTAAGAATAACACTTCGTAGTTTTCCAACAGGCCCTGAATAAAGTACATTTTTTTTAAAAAAATGGAGATTTGGCTGTGTTTAAGGTTTTCAATGTTAACATCTTCAGGTTTTAGCTCTTCTACTAAGCTCACAGAGCATACTTTACAGTACTGCAGCATTGGGCAGTAAACAAAACCTTTCAAAGACACAGACTTCTGCAGTGAAAAAGAAATTAACTGTTCCTTAGAAAGTAGGTTTGCTACAAAATTCAGAGAAATGAATTTGTAGTTTCAGAGAAAGGTATTTCCACAAGTATACTTGGATCTGACAAATACCCACAAAATCAAGCCTAAGTAGCTACTGACCCTCAGTTGTCTTCCTTTTAAATCTTTCCTAGATTCTTCACTGGAAATGGTTGTGCTGTTATTTGTTAATTTGTTAGTTGTCATTTCATGTTGTAGCATACATTATTGGATACCAAATTTTACCTAGCTCCTGCCTTACCAAAAAAACCAAAAAAAAAATTGTTGTTGAACTATGGTTGTTCCTACCAGTTTATAGGTAGGGAGCCCAGGCAATATTACATCAGGCAAGAAGTAAAAGAAAAGAACACAGAGCACAGGAGTGAGTGTGCTGAATTAATAACAAGCTGGTAACTCTAGGATTCAGAAGTGAAACTCCCACATGAAAAGATACAAAAAACTAACAAGAAAGTGGGAGGTCAGAAGATGGCAACTCAGGAAGATCAAGGATCAACTTGCTCACAGGAACAAAGGCTGACACATCTTCATCTACTTGGGCATAGCTTGGACAGCAGACATGAGGGAAGGCAAACATACAGATGTCTGGCCTTGAGGCACACTGCTCCCAACACTCTTCAGAGTCAGGCAAGAAAATTATTGGCTACTGATAGGTCCTGGGTATAATTCTGCTCTGAAGTCTCCACAGATGCCCAAGCAAAACTGACTTAGAAATCTGAAGATTTATAATGCTATTTGTAAACAATGAAAATTTGCCTCTTGACTACATACAAAATCCCAAAGTATGTGATGTACAGCAATCTAAATAGACATTCATTCCAAGGAATCTAGAAAGAAAACCCAAGGCCAAAATAGGCACCCCCACTAATACCTTAAAGCACCATTAGAGCACAATCAAATCTAGCACAATATTTCCAATGAATCCATAGACCCTAACATTTTTTCAGGGCTTCTCTAAATTCCAGGGAGACAATTTCCCTTCCTTCATCCAGTAAGTCATTAATACACATCTGCCATTCCATTCCTAATAAAATGAGAGCTTTGAAGAGAATCCTTGCTGGCATCTTAAGTCAATACCCCTCTTCCTAGCTCTTAACACTTTTACTTCAGCTGTGGAGTGCCATGGAGGTTTAGTGGGATGACATTTCAGAAGCAAAGTGAGGGTGAGAGAAGTTCTCATAGCAATTTCAGAACTATGAGGAAAATACTAGAAATGGAAGAAAAATATGGTAGCTATTGAGGCTTGGTTCAGACAATTTATGTGAAGTGAGAGCAGGGTTGGTGAGAGCATACCTCTATCACTGAAATTCAAAAGGGAGACTTTTTGCAAGGTAATAAGAAGGGATTTAATAATAGTGCTTAGGATAAGAAGTAATAAAGGTATAGGCATGATTCACTTGAGTACTGATTCTTGTGTGCACTGCTACAAAAACATTAACAGAGAGTGGAACAGAAAATGTGCAGTGGAAGAAGCTTGTAGTTGAATCTTAATGCTTATCTTAATGATTACCATGGACATGGCTATCTTTTTTTTTTCCCTAAGACTGCACAAAGAAAGTTTTCATCTTCATTTCTGTTCAGAATGAAAAGAGGCAATTCTTTGCCATTGTTAGGCATCTATACACTTAAAAGGCAGATGTAGTAAAATCAGTGGTGCTTCTTAATATTACCTGGACTACCTAGGAGACTCAAGCCACTGATTCTGTGCTTCCTGTCATTGGGGGGTAAAAATAGATACTGTAATCTTTTGAGAAATAGCTTCAAAACGTGATAAATAATGTCTTTTTTTGTTCATGTTGAAAAAAGTACAGAAGAATATGCAACAATGCCAGAAAAAACATCATTTTTAAAAATTCAATTATGTGAACTGAAACTTGCACCTGTTTCAAGCTGCTGCTGAGGTTTCATTGTAAATATCTGGCCTTGTACTGTTACAAACCTGGCCAATTATCTCTCAGACTCTTGAGGACCCAATCTGCATGATTGTTCTTTAATTTGAGTGCATCTGTGACTAGATTAGGAGTGGTTATTCTTTACTTTGCCTTCGCTGTTTAGTGCACTGCTTCTTGTTTACAAATACAAGTAAGCAAGAAATTGATTAATTATAAAGTTGAAAGTGAAGATGGGGGTAGGGAATAGATATTGGTTTTATTGCTCCTGATAGAACTAGACTGCACCTAGCTGGTTTACTGACAACTCAGGTAATGTTCTTGCATTCATTTCACAAAATACAGTAGCTAATCAGAAGCACATTATGCCGCTACCATAATTTTCCACTAAAGAGGCATCCTTTACATGGTAGCTGCAGTAATTTCATGAGGGAGCAACTGAGCAAAATCTCTAATTCAAAGTCTGATTTGATTTAAATACAATTTTCTTTGTATTTGTTTTCTGTCCTTATCTAGAGCTAATAAACTGCTTTCTCTTGAACTCAGGTTTTAAGCAGCATTCCAGATCTGGTGATGCTGGCATAGGAGATTTTGCCACATCAGAAATTGTGTTACCTGGGGGAAGAAGACCCAGTGGCCCAGGCCAGAGATTCAGCTCCTGAAAAGTTTTTAGTCACTAAATTAGGAGGACTGTGGTGAGCTGAGAAGTAGGGTCTTGTTAATCTGTGTGTTTCTCTGTTGCTTGGTAGGCAGTCTGTTGGAATCTGGGAAGCATGCTGGCTTCCATCATAGACTAGGATCTGTTGCTCCTCTGCTTATTTCTTGTTCAGACTTCTTTAGATTTGTAGTGCTTGCACAATGTTGCAGGGTTGGTGTTTGATTTTTTTTTTTTTTTGGGGGGGGGGTTGGCTGTGGGTAGGATTTTTTCTGTTGTTCTTCCATCAATATTTCTGATGCAATAATGGCTTTCCTTGGCTCTTTCTGTGCTGGCTGCTGGTGGTCTATACATGACTGATTAAATATAGTGCCTACTTCATGTTTTCAGTTCCATAAAATGTACATTTGTGAAATGTCTCAGTCTGTCTCTAAAGTGAACTAAGCCAACCAGCATGTTTACCACTGTGGTCTATGAGTACCTAAAGAACCCCAGGGCCCTTTGTGCTAGGTTCTGCCAGGCACTGAATGTGATTTCAAAGGGAGAGGAGGGAATCTGCCTGGAGAACAAAATGTGAAGTATCTGTAGGACTGTCTGTGGGTTCACCTAGCAACCTGTACAAAGCACTTTAACAGGTGTCTGTATATACACCTCAGCATTTTCAGTTACAGTCTTTTCTTCATGTGACTTAAATATGGGCTCTAGGCCATTGTATTTGACCAAGGTATGATCACTGGTGACATGTCTTTTGTAAAGGTAAGTGACATCATCTTTTGTAAAGGCAAATAATAGCTCTTTGAATGAAGAGAAAGCAATTCCTTATTCTAAGGAGCTGACTTTTAATGAGTCATTGCCCAAACATGCCCACAGGAGAACAGAGTGGATGGGAACCACTCTCCACAACTCACGAAGTCTAACAGCATTTTCAGCTGCTATTCTTCCAGGGAAGTTGTGCTTAAAATATAATTTTCCCAGTTTTTCATCTCCTTCCTCCAACTACTGCAGTACTTTTTGTACTAGTTTTCCTTTGGCTAGAAGGTAGCCTTATGGACAGGTAACTACAGTTACAGTTTAGTACCATTAATGCCAAACTACAAAATTTTGCAGACCCAAAAAAAAAAAAATCTGCTTCCTTTCATCTCAGAGGAGACACCCCAATAGTGTAACTGCTAATGTATTGAACAGGTTGCTGCCAAATCACAATTTATGTAGCTATATTTTAATCAGTCACTCATCCAATATTATCTACCCAGTACCACAGATTTAATGCCACATATTGGGGATTCTTATTACTCCCAGTATCTGTATATTAGAAGACTGAAATGGCTCCCTCAAATTAGACTGAACAGCAAGTGTTTCAGATTCAGTGATTCACATGAAAATACTTTTAATTTGAATTTGTGAAAAAACCCAACCACTGTAAGCCACAAATCAAACCAACTCAAAACACCCTTTTCCACAAGATTATGCAAGACAAGATGTTGGATTTTCTAGCTCATTGATTTCACTGGCACATGATTCAGCCATGCTGGTTTGCTGGTACTGCTGCAAAAGGTCTAAAGGAAACTCTTAAGTACATGGTCTGGCAAAATGTACAGACATGCTTTAACTGTAGTATGTAGGATTCTGGATAATAAGATGGCTGTGGTTTAACCCCAGATAGCAGCTAAGCACCACACAGCCACTCAGCCACTGTCCCACCAGTGGGACAGAACTGGAAAAGTGAGAAAACTCAGGGGTTGAGATTAAGACAGTTAACAGGGAAAGTAAAAGCAAACATGAGTGCAAAAAGTAATTCATTCACCATTCTCCACAGCCAGGCAGATGTTCACCTCCAGGAAAGCAGGGATCCATCATGCATAGCTGTCACTTGGGAAGGCAAACATCAACACTCAGAACTTCCCCCCCACTCTTTTTCTTTCTTCCCCCATCTTCATATTCTGAGCATGACCCCATATGGGATGAAACATCCCTTTGGTCAGCTGGGGTCAGGTGTCCCAGTTGTGTTCCCTCCCAAACACTTGTGCATCCCCATCCTTCTCACTGTAGGGGCAGTGTGAGAAGCAGAAAAGGCCTCAACTCTGCCCAGCAGTAACAAAAACATCCCAGTGTTGCCAACACTCTGTGCAGCACAGATCCAAAACACAGCCCTGTGCCAATACTGCCAACAAAATGAACTCTACCCCAGCCAAAACCAGCACATGAGACCAGTGAATAGGACATAAATCCGGGAGCAATTTTCACACCTGGATTACCTAAAATTTGTTTTCCCTTGTATCATATTAAGTCTTCTTAACTTTCAACACGAATTTACATTACAGAATCAGGATGGCAATTTTCATTCACATTTTAGGCAGGTAGCTACGATTTTTTTTTTTTTTTTTT
>VXAC01006218.1:1143633-1156503 GCA_013399225.1 Rhipidura dahli
TTTTTTTGAGAAAGAGGAAAAGCTCTGTCTCATGCCTCAAGAATAATGAGTGCATCCAGCCCTATAATTTTTCTTATAACTTTATAAAATATTTCCAAGTGTCACTACTAAACAATGATAAAGAAATACAATTCTGGGGGGGAAATTTCTTTCCATTTGATGCAAAGATGTAATAATACAATACGAAACAAATATCCAAAGGGTAAGTTTTCCTTCCTTCTCCTGCCCCATGTAATTTTGACCTAAAAAATATAATGGAATATTTATTGTTTGGTTTAAATCCCTGACTGTAAAATGCAGACAATGATCTCACAGTTCATTGATTTCTGTAACTCTGGTTTATCTTGCTAGCAGATTATCCTCAATCATTATCTCTAAGTAGGTGGAGACAGAGGCACATTTAAGCAAAGCACATAGGACAAATAAATCCTCTCCAGAATGTCAGGCTGATCAAAGAGCCTCTGGTGGAAGAAAATCTGCGAAGGGAAACAAACAAAGGAGTGGGAGGTATAGAAGGAATATTCAGCACTCATGTTTCTGTGGCTTATCTTTAGTGAGTTAGTGATTACAAGTGCTGAATCAAATGGGCACTTCTAATCTGGAAAGTAACTACACCCAGTGTAATTGCTGATTGTGAAGTTGTTTTTCTTCCCTGTTACCTTTTGGAGATGTTAAACCAAATCCTTTTGGGTAGGAGTCTGTGTCCTGGGAACTAAGGGAGAGCAGAGGAAAATAAAACACTTGATCTTGGACAGAATTCCTTATACCAGACATAGAGAAAAACACCTGGGCTCCTGACAGGACTAGGGCATGTACCAGATTTGTTATTTTCTCTCCATGAAATCAATTTTGCACATTTTAATAGGCATTCTCAGATTTTTGTTTAAATTTATTGTATTTGAGGTTTTGTAACATGTCGTTTTTCCTTAGGTTTCGGCCCAGACCTTTAATTCATATCACCACAAAGCCCTCAGATGTGTCAAAGAATAATTATTTTCTTATCAATATGGAGCTAGCCCAGATCACAATTACTGACCTAAAGTTCAAAGGCATAGTAACTCACCTGCAACATCTTGAATTCCTTCTTTTGCCACCCTTCAGTTGTTTAGTTCTCTTTCTCCACTAATTTCTTATTTTCTGTAGTAGTGAATGTTTGTTAACAATGGACTTGTCTCCCAAGCTCAGATACTGAGTAAAATTTGGGGCCTTTTCCTCTTCTCATCAGTTTCTCTCCATAAATGACTTGAAAGATGCTCTGTGCATAAAACTAGTATTTCAAAATATTAAATATTAAAATAACATCTCTCTCTCTCTCTCGTCCTTCATTTGATCATATACAATGAGTCCTTTTGTGCCTGTCCATGGTTGCAGTATTTGCTTATTTCTCTGGACAAGTTTGGTATTTAAGAGTCTCTCATATGAAATAGTCCCATCCAAACTCGGTCATTGTGTGAACAGACTCATACTGGTAACCAGGGATGACCACCAAACCACAGCTGAAATGCAAAGAGTGGATTTGTTTCATTATCTTGTTAACAATATTAGGCAGCAGAGAGATTTTCCATATCACAGAGTGTCATGCCCAATATTTAAATGGGGGGCAGTTATCCAGGAGTGGCTGCTGGCAGCAAGGGGAAGGCTGGGCATCAGCCAGCCTGTGGTGAGCAGCTGTACTGATCATCACTTGTTTTTCTTGGGTTTTAATAATCTCTCTCTCTCTTTACCTCCCTTTTAATAGTAGTGGTAATAATAATAATAATAATAATAATAATAATAATAATAATAATAATAATAATAATAATAATAATAATAATAATAATAATAATAATAATAGCAACAACAATAATAAGTCTTTTTATCTTGACCCATATATTTTTCTGAGTTGGCTGATGAGGACAACAGGAAGCATCCTTTTTCCCACTTGCATTCAGAACCCTTGTTAATCTCAGTACTCTGAAGTACGTAAACTACTAATTAATCCTAAGGAGATGTTTCTATTTTTGCTTTAAACGAACATTGTCTGGAGCTTCAGTGAAGGGATAAAATATCTGTTATCAAGCAGATGTATCTGGTGAAGAACGTGCTGGAAAGCAGAAAGAATATAATTCCAGTATTTTCATGGCATAAAAGTGAGGGAGAGCATTCTGGATAGAAAATACCTTTATTTTCTGAGTATCTGTTTGAGTTTTGTTTCCATTTGTATGTTTAATATATTTATTTGGAGATATTTTATCATGCATTAAAAGTCATTTGACTTGCTGCTCATACTGCAAGATTTTGCAGAGGCATCTATCTTTCCACATGTACTGCACCAGTTGATGAGTGTAGGCATCAAGTAACAGTGGGATTTAGACACTGAGGATTTTAACTGAATTCAGTAGGAACCTACTGCCTGGGCTGTGGAGAAGGTATGATGAATTCTCTACCAAGAAACACTTTAAAATTAGGTCCCTTTATTCAGTTTTGCCCCAGAATGGTATGTTTTAGAGATTTTTGAAGTGCTCAAATAAAACACTTATTTTTCCCATTCCCCTCAAAAAATGTACATCTAACAAAGCATTTTCTGATCTCTTCCTTTATTGCAGCATCACTGAATATGCTGATAGCATTTCTTGTCTCTCTGCTGGTGGAAGAACCCTGACACAGGTTAAAGCACCAATTTCTTCATGTGTGTATGAACTGCTATTATTGCAGAAGGGTGTGAGAGAAAACACAGAAAGCTCAGAGGTAGCACACAGCTCATCTGATTTAAACATCAGGCAACTAATAGAATAAGCTATAGAGTCTGGCACTGGTGTCCCCTGAAATATGGAGCCTCATATTTTGAAATTGAAAATCTTGCTCCCTCCTGTCACAGTCTCCTTGTAAATCATCTGCAGACACTACACATGCTTGCAACTGTTCATTTAACTCTTGACAGTCTTTTATTTAGCAGTTTCCTATGCTCCAGGGATTAGTCACACATGGGTAGTTCTGCTCTCCTTGCCACTGTCATGGTTTTGGAGTCAGTGCTTCTACATTAAATTGAAACTGGAATATATGTCTTTCAAAACCTGATGTCCAGGTGTGAATCCAATCCATCAGGTGCTTTTAAAGAAGCTCTTGCATGGAGTTCTAAATGCACTTTAATTCAATGAGGATGCAAAGACTTAGAAAACTTCTTGTCCAGCTATTACCTTTATTGATTTAGATTTCACCTTCAAGTTGTGGATACTGGAAGAGGGTAACAAAGGCTCCTGCAAAATCAAGATTTTTTCAAGAACCTGACATCTCTGTTCCTGACAAAGAGCAGGGATATGACACAAGTCAATCAGAAGTACTGATTTTAAACATTAATTCTGAGCTATAGTAGTCTCATTTCTTTCCAGTTCAACAATCTTGACCCCCCTCTTTCTCCTTTCTAAACTAGGTTGCTTCTTACAACTACCTTGCTGATGGGCATTTTTAAAAGTAGTGAGGAAAAAAACATGATTGATTAATCATCAGATTCTTGTGTTTTCCAATTCATTGGAAATAAATTCATTCTCATTTTGATGGAGATCTCAAAATATCACACTAAGAGACTATGCTACACTGAGAAAATTGTCTTGAGGATTCTAGTCAAACCACCTCAAATATTTAATTTTTCCAGTGAACCAAGCAGATGACCTCTCTAGAGAGGAGTGGTTAACTCCACACAGCACAACATTTCTTCACAAAGGCTTCTGGGGCATCCTCAGAAGCAGGAGGACTGTTCTAGGCCAGGGGTAAAAGTGTATTGCTACAATACTGTTGTATAAATAACTTCATGACCCAGAGCTGCCCCATCATCCTGGG
Source organism: Rhipidura dahli (assembly GCA_013399225.1). Taxonomy (NCBI): domain Eukaryota; kingdom Metazoa; phylum Chordata; class Aves; order Passeriformes; family Rhipiduridae; genus Rhipidura; species Rhipidura dahli. The sequence continues at coordinate 1,147,450 of VXAC01006218.1, forward strand.
CAGTGCCAGTGAGGAAGCTAGATCATTTTCTGCAAATATTCATCTAATCATGCATTGACACAGACTTTACCAAGCCTTGGGTTTCTCTGGGGTTAGGTGGTGGCCCAGCAGTCACTGGGCTCTCGATTGCTTTTGGAGGTGCCTTAGTTTGAAGTCTGGTAGCCTTAATATGCACAAGCCCATCTTGGATCATATCAAAGGGGCTAGGAGGGTTTTGCTGCTGAGAAAAACCAATAAAATCCATCTTCCTCTCCAAAATACTGAGTAATTTAAGAGATGCCAGTGGGAGGAACTAATGAATTCTTAATTTCAGGTTGTTGCTATAGCAATACCCTTGACATTTAGCTTCACCAGTGAGCTGAAGGGGAGCTGGTTTTTTCATTCCCTGTACGTTGGCCAGATATCACAAAGCAATATCTCATCCACTGGATGGTGTAAACAAAATAATCTGGTTTGCTACCAGAAGAGTTAAGGTGACTTTATAAAAAGCTGCAGAAGGCTAATATGTTTGTAGGTGTTGTTTTGTGTAAAACAGCTGGAAATCACATTATGACTATTAACTACAAATAATTTGTTTGTATTTTAGTGACGTAAATTTTATGCCAAAGAATGAAAGACTGTAGGTGCTAATAATATGGAAAATTCCAAGTATGTGTGCACAAAGATTTCACAAACCTGGCTGACTTGCTTCAGTAGACCTTTGTCGTGTTTTATCTTCACTGAGGTAGCTCTATTGATAATTCCTCTGTTACTGGTGAGACAGCTGAAAAACTGCATACAGTTCTGCACAGTTGGAAATTATTGTTGATGGAAATTACATGATTCCCTTTAGACTTCTCATCTTACTGGACATCTAAACACAGTAGGCATACCTATGACAGAGTGCAGGACTGGTGCAACAAAGAAGGCTTAATTTTAATTCCTACTATTTATTTGGAGAAATATTTCATTCTGACTTGAATTTTTTTATGAAACTTCACTGAAAAGTCAGTGGAAGAATTCGAAACAGTGAAAATTGTTTAAAATGTATTAAAGTGGAACAAGGTGGGAGGAGACAGTTTTCATTAGATAATCAAAATAAAGCAGCATGAGTCTCACCTCTGAATAAAATATAATTTATCAGCATGTTCCTTTCAGAATATACACTGGATCACTGTTACATCTCTATTGTGAAAAGAAGCTTAAATGAAAGTAGTCATTTTTGCTGTGCACCAGTAGACAATGCATCACAAACTCTGCTGCAAGATGTTTGTACAGAAGTTCACACACATTCCTCTGGGGATAGAGACCCAATTCTCACACTTCATATAATTTTTCCATCACTGAGCATAAGCACTCTGCCCATTCCTGTTGGAGAGCCTCTGAAACTCTTTCACAATACTAGGAAACAGAGCCTACTTTCAGATTTGCCAGAACAAATCTTTTTTGATGTATTAAGGTGATGGAAAAGGAAAAAAATTGGTTTTATGCATAAAGGTAATTAATAGAAGGTGACACAGTTGCATACCCTTTGTATACCACTCTTTGAAGGGTCAGGAAGGAAAAATTGTCACTGGAATACAGGCACAGGAATACCTTATGATCTCATGCTCTAATGGTATGCTTAGTAAAGGTGACTGTGGTTTGAAAAAGAATAGGCCACACCTCCATTTGATGAGCTGTGTGTTCTAGTGGATATTTCAGACACAGTAAAAATAATATGCAGACAGGGACCCCGAGGGGAGACACAGAGGAACACCTAGGACCTGTACCAGAACCTGTACCACTAGGTCTAAATGCTGTGAGAGCATCAGGATGCCCAGTGTAAATACTGAGAATATCAAGTGGCTCTCAGTAGAACAGCTCTGGACATGCTTACAAAGACTTTGGTACGTGGGGAACACACCCATCCAGCTGACTTTGAGTGCCCTGGCTTAGCCAGCATTTGAGAAGCCACCTTCTGCCAAGAAAAGATGAGGGCATGGATGCATCTTCTTGGCACAGATATGCCACTGAAAACATCTTCAACTCTAGTGTACCACCAGCTGCTCGCCAACTTTCCCCATCCAAGGGAACATTGCTCTCCATAGGATGAGCTCGTTGTTCCCCTGAACTAAACCAGCAAGGAAGAACCAAATCACCAGAGAATTCCCATTTGAAACAATTCCTCTGTTTTTTGCTTAGGTCAGTTAAGCCAGGCTCACACAAACAGCTCTGCTGGCAGGCGGGTGTCAGAGTTAAGTGCAGGCCAGCTGGGGCAGCAGATGCCAGCAACAGCTGGATCACACCCTCCTCTCTCCTCTCCCACGAGGCACAGCCCCACCGTGCCCAAGGAAGCTGAGGTTAAGGAGGGCTGGTACCACAGCTGGCACCCAGGGTCAATTGCAGCCCAGCAATCACCAGGTGAAGCTGCAGCCTTGAGTTCTCAAGACAGCAAACAAATAGGGCAAGACAAAGTTGAGGTCAGCAATGCAAAGGCAGGGCACAGATATTGCTGCAAGAAAGCGTGGGTAAGGGAGGCTGACAGGCAGCAGAGAGCAGCAAGAACTGTCCATGGTCAAATCTCAGGTCTTGAACTAATGTGACCCTCCTTTCCAAACAGATACACCCTGAGGGAGACACATTTTTTTCTTGTTAGAGCACTGTGATAAATAAGCAGAAGGCAAAAGGACTCTGCTGTGCAGTAAGATCAAATACAGAAAGGATTTGATTTACCCAACTCTTCTCCTTTGCAGTAAATTTGCTCCCAGATTGCACTTTCAAGAAGCAAGATAAGAAACCTTTGTGATTTAACTGCAGTCAGCAACTAAGCACCACAGACTCATTCACTCACACACACCCTGCCATACACATGGTGGGGAGTAGAACAAGAAAGAAAAGGGAAAATTTTATGAGTTAAGAATGCATTAAAATAAAACGCTACTATTGCTGCTGTTGTAAATGATAATAATGATTTTAATGAAAATGAGAGAGAAATAAAGCTCAAGAGAAAACAGGGATGCACAATATAGTTGTTCAGCACCCGATGACCAATAACCAGCCTGCCCCTGAGTATCAATCAGTTCCTCCTCTGGATAACTCCCCCAGTTTATACAGTATGCATGACATTCCATGGCACGGAATATCCCTTTGGCCAGTTGGGGTCAGCTGTCCTGACCAGGCTCCCTCCTAGCTTCTTGTACAGCTCCTCACTGGCAGATCACAGCAAACTGAAAATCCTGGACTTAGGGTAAGCTCTGCTAAGCAACAGCCAAACCATCAGTATGTTATCAGTGCTACTGTCATCCTAAGCCCAAAGCACAGCACTGTACCATCTTCTAAAAGGAAAAATAGCTTTATCCCAATTGAAACCAGGATAGCAACTTGCAGTGCTCCCTGTAACAGTGAGGAGTGAATGGTTTAACTTCTACCTTGATGGGCCACATAGAGGAGCGTTTTCACATACAGAAAATTGTTCTTGAAGTGAGAAAAGTTTTAAAGATTAATAGCCAAATTTTGTTGATCACTTGTTCCACTAGCCAGACTCCTGATCTCCCATTTAAGAACACATTATCTACTGTTTTATCACAATTTCTTCCCACACAGTGAATTCTCATCGGCTCACAGAAGCAATATGTTCCTCATCAAAGCTGCTCATTTTAATTATTTTTAATAGGCTTTGCTTCGTTGCCCAAGTCTCATCTCCAGTGCCTCTTCTGCAAGTGGTATAGAGGTAAAAAGGAGTTTCCCTTTCAAATTAATACAGTTAGCACAAACTCCCGATATCTGGAAGTACCAAATCAGTTTGGACTCTTGACAACATTTGCAGCATTAGATATGGTGTGTGGTTTGTCAGCAGTGCTCAGGCAAATGCTTCCATGACTCTGCATGCAGAACGTAATATCTGTGAAAGTACAGATGAGCTCCTGTCCTGGTACACTGCCATCCATACAAGCAACTGGAAAAAAAGAGAACATGACACTGTAAAGGACTGTGCTGTTTCACTTGCAGAAAGCCTCTGCTGGACAGCAACTCATTTCAGAGTGCACTCGTTCTGTGCCATTTACGTGAAACCCACATACTGCTCCTGCTTTAGGTATCCATTGTTAGCCTTGCTCTTGCTTTGTTTGCTTTAATGATACATTTCTATCCACTTGTGTTTTTCTTCTTTTGAAAAATAAATATTGAACTTTATATGACCTGATCCAGATAAACACTGTTGTACTTTATGTAACAGTGAAGAGACACAGGCCAACTTAAGTGAATATGGTGTTATACAGAAAAATATTCAAAATCACCCAATCTTCTGTACCACCAGGAAGGTTATTGTCACCAAATTTTCTTCATTTTCAATCTTCCATCTCTGCACTGCCACTATGGAGTGGAAGGAGCTCTCTAAGGCCCTAATTCCATTTCACTGGCCTCACTCAGATCCTGCCCCTTAATTCTCATTGGAACAAATGGTCCTTCCATGAAGCCATTGTCTACTATTGTCTCACTTCTCCTGAGTAATCTCTATCAAGGCTATTATTTGTTATCTTGTGTTAGTATCTACACAGGAATTTTCAACTACCTTTTTTTTATTCAGATGGCATTTTGCATAGAGAGGAAAGAAGACTCAGATAGTGGCAAAAGAAAAATTACCTTGATAGAAGGAAGCAGACAGAAGCCTCCCTGCCTGAGTGACTTCAGCTGCTGTCAGTATCAAATAACTCTTAGCTCCAAAGTAAGAGATTTGGTAGAAAAATCTAACTGTTTGGTTCACATTTTGTAAACATGAATTAATAATCTCAATAGTCACCATTAGCTGCAACTCTTGACTAAATGTAAATGAAGATTAATCATGCTCTGTATACCCAGCTCAAACAGCTCAACACTGAATTTGTCAAGCAGAAGCACTTGATTAATATTCAAGAGGCTTCAGGTGGGTGAAAAACTAGTACTACAACAACAACAACAAAGCAAAAATGCAAATATTTTGTGTTAGCAATTCCCTCTCTGGTCCCAGCATTCAGTGGGATCAGGCTACTCATGGTGTCAATGACTGCTTATTTGAATATTTTTCTCTCGTGGGGTAACTAGTTCTGTAAATATGGCTCTGTTAAGTGAGTAGAGATGCATGGGGAGCTATGACACAGAAAACATCTTCTCTGCTTTTCTGGTAGAAGAACCCTTGACCCTTCAGTGTTGTTAAATAGAAAACATGAATCTTACCAATACCTGTGTCATCCACGGTCTTCAGTAGATTTCAGCCCAACACAAACCTTAAGCATCACACTAAACAGGAACTATGGGGAACAAATCATCCCACATCCACACTTCAAGGGTTCATGCTTTCCTCCCTCTCCGTTTCCAGACTTACATTAGCCTGTGCATTGTTCATTTCATCTTTGGCTAGGTAGAAACAGAAAAGAGAAAAAAGAGAGGGGAAGCAGGTATTTTTATATATTTTGTTAATTTTATATTGCATTGGCATGCATGACAAGGTTTTGATAGTGAGGGGATGATGAGACTGCAGGAGTGGTTTCTGGGAGGAGCTGCCAGAAGCTTTACCTATGTCTGATAGAGCCAATGCCTGCTGGCTACAAGAAAGAGCCACCACTGGCCAAGGCCAAGGCCTGACCATGGGTGTACCTTGGGATAATGTATTTAAGAGGGAGAAAAATAACACACAGTAGCTGCAGTCAGAGAAAGGAGTGAGAATATGTGGCAGGAACAGCTCTGCAGACACCCAGGTCAATGCAGAAGGAGGGGGAGGAGGGGATGCTGCAGATGCCAGAGCTGAGGTCCCCCTGCAGTCCATGGTGGGGGAGCTGGGCCCCTGCAGCCCATGGAGGTCCATGGTGGATCAGAAATCCACTGCAGCCTGGTGAGGACACCACCTTGGAGCAGGGGAATGGTGTGAGGAAACCTTCCCCTGAGGAGGAAGGAGCAGCAGAGACATGTGATGAACTGACCAGAGCCCCCATTCCCTGTCCTCCTCTGACATGGAGGAGGAGGAGACAGAGAAAATTCTAAATGCATTTGAGCTCAGGAAGACAGGAAAGGCTGGAAGAGAAGGTGTTTCAAGATTTAATTTCTCACTACCCTACACTGAATTGATTGTTAATAAATTAATTTTCCTGAAGTCGAGTCTGTTTTGCTGCTGATGATAATTGATTAGTTTTCTCTCCCTGTCCTTAATTCAACTACTTCACAGGAGGATGCAGGAACAGAAGGCATCAAAATGGAGTTCAATCTAAAATCAACATAATCATGTAGTTAGTGACCTTACAGAATGGCAAAATATTAAAGATGTTTATTTCAGTGGTCTGTCTCCAGGTAAAAAAACAGCTGGGCCTCCTGAGAATGCTTTGACTAATCTATTTTCTTTTGTTTACACTTTCATGATTTGAACAGGAGTCACTGAAACTAAACTGTGCAAATTTTGATCAAAAGAGCTCTATAACCTATCTCAGTGACTTCCTCAGTCTCCTCACTTCTATTTCATACCTTTCCTGTCACCTTCTGAGTGCAGATGCCACTCTTACTCCACCTAGATGAAACTCCTGCCAAATCCATCTCTTGTCCTTGAACTGTTATCCCAAGTATTGTTCACACAGCTGCTTCGAGTTCCATTCTTGTTATCCACACTGAATTTCTTCTGAATCAATTCAGTTTATTATATGTTATAAGAAGCTCAGTGCAAATTATGTAAAGCAAATCCCAGGTTCAATTAAGAAAACAATGATCAGCAGGCTTAGGAAAGCTTTTATATCCCCACTCTGCTCAGCACTGGTGAGACTTCCCTGGCAGACTGCAATCGGTCCTGTGCCTCCCTCCTGAAAAGGAATGTGGAGAAATAGGAAAAGGTCCTGCAGGGAACAAGAATGATGGACAGAGGCTGTGGGCAGGTGCCTGCAGGGACAGGTAGAAAGAGCTGAATTAGTTAAATTTATTGAGGGGCAGCTAAGGGACATGTAGTGCCAGGATTATGGGCCCAAATGCCTCCTGGCAGCACCAGATGATACATCAGGAAGCAGCAGTCACAAATTGTTGCTGCACAGGCTCAGATTTGAAAAACCTTTTCACTGATAGCGCAGTGCAGCACAAAAAGAGGTTATGCAGAGACTGTAGCATCTCCTTTGTTTGAGCTGTGGAACACCTGGTTAGACATAGCCACAGCTGATCCAGACTCTGCAGCAGTCCTGGCTTTGAACAGGAGGCTGATCTAGATGACCCCCAGTACTCAGTTTGTGACTGAGATTTGATTAAGCTATGCCAGCATCAACCACCAACTAGAAAGTTCATTTTCAGTTCCTAGGGAGCAGATTATGCTGTGAGCCACAAGGACCCCTTACTCAGCTTTAGTGATAGACTCAGAATGAATGGAATGAAACATCAGAGCAGAGAGAATAATTAAGGTAGAAAGATGTTCTGAGTAACCAAATGTCTCAAAACTTTGTCAGCTATTCACTGTTATGTTTATTGTAGGCAGGGAGAGAAAAGGTGGTTTTTTTGGTTTTTTTTTGTTTTTTTTTTTTTTTATTACTCCTTATTTCAGTTCTTTTAAGTTTGGGCTTGTTATTCATTTGTCTTTGCTAATGGGCCATCTTGGTTGGTTCCTCTTGAGGAAGCTGTAAGGGTAATTAAGTGAATCTTTGTAGCTGTTTAAGCTCTGTCATGTTTTCAGAGCAGATGAGCAAATACATTGTAATAAAGGATACAGACAGGAGGAAAAAAAAATCTTTGTTTTTTTAGGATGTGTGATTGGATTTCCCAGGGAACATAGATCAGTCTCCACTAGCAGAGGCTGATAGTAAATACACTCTAGACTATTTGATGGAAATTTCCTATTTGATGTCCTTTCCATAAATTCTTCAGCTTTTAGTTAGATTTCAGTCCTGACATACAGTTGTCATGCTCATCTGACTGATAATATACACAGTGAATCAGAAATGGACTTATTTTGCAACTTCCAAACAAAAGGACTCTATTGGAAAAGGCTTTTTCAGAGTAAATAGTTTCCAATAAGCAAGAGTCATTTTCAAACCATTGACTAAGTGCTCAGGCAACAGATTATACAATGAGAGATTATCAGTGTTTAAGTTTACCAGCTAAGATAGCCATGCTAAAGAAAATATACTCAGCACCTCCCAAAGATAAGTGAGTATTTATTAAATATTGTAAATGACGCATGAGAAATGCAGTGCACCAGGAAGAATCAAAACTGAATTTTTTGGCAATATTTTTACAGAGCAGTAATTCAAGTGTGTCTTAACTTTTATCAGGGTTCCATTGGACTGGCAGTGGAATCATCCCAAAGCACACAGAACACTAATGGTTACTGTATTTTTGAAGAAAATATGGTGGGTCTACTTCTGCACCTTTAGCTGTATAATACTCTCTTAATTTTCAGGTTAAATTTAATTTATCTTAAGCATGAGGTCCCCAGAACATTAAGACACTACTGAAACATATATATATGAAATTTTCCAAGATCAAAGCTGACTGAAATCATGAAGAGACAGAATCAAATGACAAAAGCACCTTTCAGTCCTGTCTTGTACATATGTTGTCCACATCCCTGCCCTGAATACCTCACCAATTAAATTGTCATTTTATGCTGTTTTCTCTATGTGATCTGACATTGCACTTTTATGCTAGAGTGGCTTTTCTGAATTGGCCCAGATGTGAGCCTTTTGTCTGAGATCCATTTTATAGAATGAGCTCAATTCTGTAGACATCTGGTGGAGTATTGCCCTCACGAGTGGGGCTAATGATGGAGCCCTTATTGGTCTGGATTTACCATCTTGTAAAGAGTTTTACAGAAGAATAAGATCAGCATTATAACAGTTATTTTCAGCTACATGGAGAGAGTTAGTTCCCTCTCTGCAACTGCATTTTCCCTCTCAAATATGCTTCCATGGTAACATACACAGAGCTGCTGCGATGATGGAGTTAATCTCAGAAGTTTGGCTTTCCCAGTTGCTGATATTCTGCACCGAATCTTAATTGGAATCCTAATAACACATAGTAGAAATAATATTTGGCAATCCTCACGTTGCTTTTGCTTCCTGATCTATTTCCAGTTATCTTCTATTTCAAGTAGTATTT
>VXAC01006218.1:1156510-1217945 GCA_013399225.1 Rhipidura dahli
CAAAAAAGACTGTTGTAAAAAAAAAAATAGAAATAAAAAAAAAAAAAAAAAAAAAGAAGATTTCTAATTAACATAGACTTAAAGGTATATACTCTAAGGGAAATTGGGATAACTCCTACTGTATACCTGATTCACAATAGAAATTTAATAAGCATTCCAAGGGAAGGGGTGGCCATCGAGTAGGTGTATAATATATTGAAAAAAGAAGCTCTTGGTATCTTCAGTTCTGAGCACAATCAAGTTCTAAAGCACCTGATAGCATTTGTGGAAAATTTCAGCCAACATTTGTTGTTCACATCAGGGTTACTCCTTTTTACTGGGAGGACAGCCACAAGTTCTATGTTGAATAGATTCGATAATAAGTAAGCTGTATGATTTTACTGTTGAGAATAGAATTTTCTGTGTGGTCTGTCCTTGAGCATCCATCAGGATTGATGCAGAACATCCAGAAATAACTGGCTAAAATAATAATTATTAAAAGCACTGGGCATGTTTTATGCCTGTCAGTGAAATATCTAATTTGTTACACTATTTACACTTTTTATTTACTTAATAGGACTTGTAGGTGAAGTCTATTACCAATTGCAACTGTCTTCCCACTAAGGAATTATACAGGAAGTACTGTTATGAACATTTGTAGTATACAAAGTTTGTTTTGGGTTTGCTCAAAACCTTCTTAATTCTAGAGAATCTCAGGTTAGCAGTAGTGTAGCTGCATCTGTTTAGTCCTATAGAAAACAGGGAACATGCTATCGGTGAATGCTCACAAAAGCCTTATACTTGAAGAAATTTCCAAACACCTTACAGGAACTCTGGTGCAGAATGATAATCTTCAGAGAGACATTTAGCCGTCTCTTTAACAAAAACATAAAGCTTTTTCCTTCTTCTCTTACTCTAAATAGATTCCAAAACAGGCATCAAATAGGAACTGCATCCAACAGATTTTTTCACTGCAACTCCTTTTTTCATATTCTTGACAAGACCCTGTGGTTGCACTGATGGTGGGATATGACCAATTTGTTTTAAGAATTATAATTAAAGATTAATTTCAATTTCATGAACAATCTGATTTTTGTTACTCTTAACTTAAAAATGCCTGAAGTTATATAAATCTTGTCCCTTCTTAATATGTAGGTATGAGAGAGAAAATTGCTGGTCTGTTTTGGTTGCAAAGACTACCTTCCAAATGTGCACAGCTGCTGCTTTGTCCTGGCCTGAAGAGCTGAGCTTTGGGCTGCATGAACATTTTCCATTACATCAGCATGACATTAGCCTACAAGTAAAGTCATAGTTGAGGGTGACATTTGCACACAGATGAGACCTACACTTAAATGACCATTTCTCGTTGCAGGCGAGCGTCAGTCAGGCAGTTGCGTGTGTAGCAAGGCAAGTGAGCAAATGATAGAAAATTTCCAGCACATTTTCCCTCCCCAAAGAGAAATTCTGAATGAAACACTAGATGTACTGACTGATGAAAATTGCTAATGCTTTATCATGTCCATCTTTCCATTGGCAGTGACTGGAATCAGCTGTGAATTAAGCTATTGCCATTCACATGGCTGTTCATGTGCACTGCTCTCTGCCAACACCTTGGGGGAGTCTGGCTCTCTGCTTCTGTGGTTAGAAAATGGAACTGTGGAGCCCTTTGAGAGTCTTTGCTTAGAGTAAAAGACCGACATATTCAGCCTAAAGTCATTCTTCACCATTATGTTTGCTACTAAGATGCTTTGTAAACAGTTTAAACTGATGTGACTGCCTTCTGTATTGTACAGAAATGTATTAAAAATACATGTTATTGAGTGAAAACAATGAAAGGAATCACAATGAAACCTAAGACTTATAGTAGTAGGTAGGGTCAGTTTAGTTTTAGATAGTAAAGAATTGCATAAAAAAAAATATTGTTCCTGATCTAGCATATAGGAACAAAAGAGAGTTTTTACTGAGCTAACTTAATTTTAAAACTGTTAGAACTGGATAAATGCAATCCTTTAAAATTTGTATGGTAGCTTATTCCTTTCTTTTTAAAATGTAACTGAAAAAAGACAGAAGATAGGGAAGAAGATTATGAAAGACTTCAGGATGGTTGACAGAAGCATCTGTATTTTTAAAAAAATCTGAGATATCCAATGCAGTAAAGATCAAATGATGGCAATAAAGGATACGGGACATTGTTTTCTCAAAGTTTCAGCAAAAGGGACCTATGTTTTTACCAGGAAGTGATCTTTCCCTTGATTTTCATGTTTCAGCAACATTGAAAAAAGGCTGTAGAATAACTACACATTAGCTGTACACACGATAACAGCAGTAACTATATAACCTTAACTGAGGCTGTACAGTCAGTGTTTTTTCTACATGTAGCTTTACAAACTACTAGTAAAGGCTGAAGTCCAATTTTTCAAAGAATCAATCTCCTCACCATATATTGCCTTCTTGACAGTCTGAGATCAAGCTGCACAATTAAAAAGGCAACTAATTTCAAGCATATTTAATGGCTAAGCAGAAAAGATTTTTTTTGGTCTCTTGGTACATGACACTGTTAGCAGATTTTCATGATCTTTGGTAGAAGAAATTGAATTTCCGTGTACAATTTAGAATTATAATAACCATATCAAACAATAACTACCTAAAAATGAACAAATATGCATCACACACACGCTCTTTTCATTTTTTACAGCTTTGATTAATTCTTGTCCCTGTCCTTCCATTTATTTGTCACATAAAATTGTATGCTTATGACAAAAAGGATATATCAATTTACTGTAGGTAAATCTGTGTCAACTGTATAAAAGTGTTAATAAATGAAAGCAAAATTATCCTTGTAAAGTCATTATGAACTCCAGTAAGGACAAAAATATATTTTACATATACATAGCACATTTGATTTCTCCCCTTTTGCTTCCTTCTTTCCTCCTTCTCAACCGTTTTTCCAGCAGCAGAATTGCAAAATACACTTCAGGCCCAAGAGCAGACATTGTAGTTTCCACAACTATTCGATGTAATACACCAGAGTGGATGAAATAAGAAGAGAAACATACAATTTAACACGTTTCTGACCAGCAAGGTGCCACAGAAGAAGCTTGGAGGTTTACCAGCACTGGGAGTTGGATGTTCTAAAATTGTCTCACAGGCAATATCATTGCGGTAGTACAATGATCCTAATTATGTCCAAAGTATTAAAAGCAAAATGAATCCATCAACAAAATTGTACTTTGACTCCATAAGTGACAAAAATAGCTTTTGGGGACTCTTGTAATCATTTTCCAGTGGTTCATTTTGTTCAGCCAGACTGAAGTATTACAAGAGTACTTTAATGTTATTTATAAAGTCTACTTTAAATATGCAAAACTCCTTTGAGGAACAGCTCCAACAGATCTCTTCAAGTGGCTCCTTTACAAAAAGTTTTAGGAGACTTGGGAAAAAGTCCATGAAGTTTACTTACTGGAAGAATACTTACTGGAACATGAGAGGTGACAATCCACCACTTTTCTACCTTTTTGTATGAGAAATGGTGCTTGACTTTCTGATCACTAGGCTTGAAAAATCAGTCTTATTAAGAAAGCCTTAAAACTTTTTGGAGGGATTCAACAAGGAAGATGGTCAGTCAGGAATATTTTTCTCATAATGGAACGTAAGGTTGATAGAATCTGATCTCAGAGTATTTCTCAATGCCTTCATGCAAAATAGTAGCTGTTTAATATCCATCCTCTGGTTCTTTGAACTATCTGACAATACTAAATACTAGAAGTAAACAGAGGGTTTAGTAGAGTGTTTTTTTTCACAGCCAGTTCAGGAGTGAGACAGTTCAAAAGTAGAAAAACTACTTATCAGAAGTTCAGGCATTCTGAAATGCAGGCTCAGAATATCAAAGGCTCAATCACATCTGGCAATTTGAGTCTGAAGATTTTGGAAGAGCTGCAGAGCTGTAACTTGGGCTGACAGCACTTTATTTATGGGTGTGTGTGTGTTTTCAGTGACTGCAATCCATTTGAAAAGGCAACTCACATACACAGGCAGTGAATAGTTGTTGAAATCACTGATAAGGAAATACACCAGCTACCAGTTCCTTCATCCTGATGTTAAAATCAGAGCCATAACTTTGTGTGTCAGACTTCTCTTCTGGATCAAACAACTCATGAGTTTCCTGCATGGGAATTTAGAGCAGTAGCTGAGATGTGCTGAAGCCAAGATCCTCCCACTCCCCAAGCAGGCATGGAAAGATGTTAGGATGGCATTTTCCCCCTGATTCTGGCTGTTTTCCCTCTGAAGTATAAGGAGAAAGCACTCCCATTTCTACTCTGAGAAAGCAGGGAAAAAGAGCAGCCAACCACAGCCATCTGGGTCTGTTTTCCAATGGAATGATGAGTTGCATATTATGGTCCTTATGAGCATTATCCAGGCAGGAGAAAGGAAAAGGTGGTGAGCTAGGACAGCTGACTTGCTTAGAAAAATAAAATAGACTCTCTTCTGCTGAGAGTGGAAGGCATCAGAAAAAAATGAGATGTTCTTTCTCCTTAAAATCTTTTTCAGTGGGATGCAGTTCAGCACCATTTCCCATACAGCTGTTACGCTGGCCTTTCCTATGTGCAGGGCTGCCAATGCCCTGGTGAGATGATGGTGTGGTGGGTGCCAGGACAGGCTTGGCAGTCAAGGAGGCCAGTGGCTGGGACACGAGCAGGGATTGGGGCTCCAAGGCAGCTTCCAAGCATGAGGTGCCTTCCCTGCCCCAGGAAGTCCAGCTAATAATGCAGTCACCTGTGCTGCTGCTGGTCCCTACAGAATGAGTGCCTGCAGGAATTCCCAATGTGCAGCTCAGTGAGGGAAAAGAAATGTGATGGTACTGTGTAATTCATAAAGCCATGCTTTGTGTCTAGCTAGAGCTAGAGCATTAAACAACAGCTCCTCCAAGGGACTGAGACAAAGGAAGAACACTTTTCTACTTAACCAAAACCCTAACAAAAGCAGACTTAAAAAAGCTGTTTGGCAAGTGTCACTGAGCACTGCAGTTTGCAGTGTCAGCCAGACCTGCATTCACCACCCTGTAACAGAAACAAGGCAAGGGTGCACATCCAGAATGATGCCAGATGGAGACAAATCACAGTTCTCTCCTGCTGTGGATGTTGTGCCACCTCCTGGGATGTGCTGTAGCTGGGAGAAGAGCCAGCTGGAAATACCAGGGTGCCTCAGCTATGAACTCACATTTCACAGGTAGGGCTGTGGCCAGCAGTGCATCTCAACATAAAACACAGAGCTAGTATTCTTTTCAAAACAAGGCTTGCTAATTTTACTTTCTACAAAAAAAAAAACAAAAAAAAAAAAACAAAAAACCAAAACCAAAAACAAAACACTAAAAAAGCCACAAAGAACAGGCACACCCCCAAAAAACATAACAAGAAATCAAACCAACTAACCAACATCAACAACAACAACAAAACAAAACAAGACCCAAAAAACCAAAAACTGCACCCCAAAACAAAAAAGAAAAAAACAAAACAAAAAAAACCCCACAAAAACTACACCACAAAATCTCCATATAAAACACAATCACTCCCCACCCCCACTATCTCTATTTCTGTTTGCTTATATAACTGATAATTTTAAGCTAGACAGTTTAGGAAATGTTTGCACTTCAGCTTCTAACCTTGCTGACCAGCTTGGTTCCACAAAATCTGCTGGAGATTTTGGCAGCCTGCACTAAGCCTCAGCAGCCACTCAGCAGGACACTTGTGTGAAGGATACCAAAACTCCTGCGGTGCCTTTGGGGTAGGAAGAACATGCAAAGTCTCACGACAAGATTAACATTTCCTATACTTAATTGCAGCTTCTGGGTGCCACTTCAGAAGAACTTATCAATTCAGTTGCTGATATATTAATTTTAATCTGTCCTCCTGCTTTTGAGCCTATGTGATGAGGAGTAAATCACCCCTAGCCCTGCATGACTATTGACGCCTCACCGTCACTGAGCCTGAAATAATTAACTTTTGTGGACTGACCTGTGTTGCCATGTGAACAGGTATACAGATTCTAACTGTATTGCAGACAAGAGAATTTAGCTGGTAGAACTAAACTCCGGCAAATATTGGTCTGAATGAGAGTTCACAACCATCATCAGAGTTTGTGAATAGCAACCAGATTAATTTTAACTATGAGAAATAAAAGAAATGGTTGGAATTACCAATGCTGCAGTGCAATGAAGATGCACAGTAACAAAAAAGCTTTTGTAACAAAGGCAGCTTTTGTACTTAGACCTTCATGTACACTGAAAGGTCATTACAATGGACCTAGAAATAACTCCTTTTGAAGAGACTGAAAGGTGAATGACAGGCAGGGTCTCCATTTCTCTGTCTCTAATCTGTAATCTGAATTTCTAAGGTTCACCTAGAACATCTGTTCAAGGTAAATATGTAGCACTAGCTTGGAGAACCAACACCATTTTTTACCTTTTGAACTTACCAGACTTTAAAGCTAAGTCCATATTATTCGCTTATCATTTCTTTCTCCTACAATGCAGCCTTTCTGATTTTATACTTTATACTTTCCCAGACACAGCTGCATTTCCAGAACTGCTCTGTGACAGTTGATTTTAATTTTTATTCATTGAGAGAGAAGCTTTGTGCTTGCCTGATATGTCAAAATCTTCTTCATAGGCTTGAAAAATTACCAGCTACTCATTATCTATTCTGAGAGGAATGGGATACTTGGTATCTCAGCTCAGTGTGTATTGAAGCCATAGCTAGGGAATTCTTTTGAATCTATTAGATAAATGCCTAGCCTAAATTTTGTAGATGTTTGAAGAAAATTCTCATAGTTTTGTGCTCAGAATGGTGTTTGAAGTTTGAGTATAAAGTGTATTCCTCACCCCTGTGTCACTTGTTATCAAGCTCTACAGGTAACAACGGACAGGGAAGAATAATAATGAAAATTCTGTTTCCTGAAGATTTGATATGAAGCTTTTCTTGAACAATGTAAGCTCTTTTAAAACACCCATAAATTAAAAAAAACCCAAAACAACAACAACAACAACAACAACAACAACAACAACAACAACAAAAACAACAACCAAAAAAACCAAACTAACCACAAAAGACAAGAAACCAACTACCTGGCATTCCTAGATGTGTCAGACAGGTATAAGGTACATTTACTTACATGTGCAGAAGTTTCAGATCAACAAAGCAACAGTGGCCAGATCTTGTCAAATGCTGAGATTTGCATGGGGCAAGGAGTTATAGACAAGCCACACTAAATTTGCATCTTTCTGAAGTTATAAAGTAGTTGAAATGTCCCATGATGGCTATGACTATGTGATTCAGAAGGCCAAAGGACTATGATTTGAAGACTTCAAGTTTTTTTTTTATTTCAAGTGATTTTCAGCTATCAAGCAACTAGCTTTGCTGCAGTATATTTTTGTGATACATGTCTCTGTGCTTTTGGAAGCTGAGCAGAAGCTTAGCTAGAAGCTAATAATGAAAAAGAGTACCACAGTTTTCTGGTTTGTAAATATCTATGTGTTTATGACACAGATTACCTGCATTAATCTGAGAGATGTACATCCAGTGAAATAATTCAGAGTAAGCATTTACACAGTGCATGTTTATGCTGGGTTTGGCTAGGACAGAGTTCATTTTCTGCACAGTAGCTGGTATGAAGCTGTGTTTTGTATTTGTGTTAAAAACAGTGTTGATAATCTAGAGATGTTTTTGTTATTGCTGAGCAGGGGTCACAAGAGCCTGAGACCTTTTCATCCCACCCCACTGGTGAGGAGGCTGAGGGCACTAAAGAGTTGGGAGGGGGCACAGCCGGGACAGCTGACCCTAATGACCAAAAAGATATTCTAGACCATACATTGTCATGCTCAAAATATAAAGCTGTGGAAAGAGGAGGGGAGGAGGGGATATTTGGAGTTTTGGTGTTTGTCTTCCCAAGTTGCTGCTTCCAATGATGAATCCCTGCTTTTCTGGAGATGGCTGAACACCTGCCTGTCCATGGGAACTGTTGAATGAATGCCTTGTTTTGCTTTGTTTGCATATGTGGCCTTTCCTTTACTAATTAAACCGTCTTTATCTCAACCTACAAGATTTTTCACGTCTAATTCACTGGTTCTCTCCCCCATCCCGCTGGTGGGACAGTGAGAAAGCAACTGGGTGGTGCTGAGTTGCTGGTTGGGGTTGAACCATAACACTGTTGACACATACACAGCCCATAGCAGAGTCCTGAAAGTCACTGGCTCTGCTGTTACCACGTGGCTGAGAGCTTCTATCCTTGAGAAATAGTATTTATGAAAGCCATAAATCTTCAGTAGAGTTGAATCTGTACACCATTGCTCACCATTTTTTATCAGGTCTTACCTTCTGTGTTATTACCCCAATTTGACCATTTAACCAAGTGGTAGTTAAACTCCACAGTTTGTCACTTTTCTTATCATATCCCTCAGCATTAAAAGTCATGTTTGCTCTACAATTAACACTCACCTGCTATTAGGTATGCTAGGTCACTAATCTAACAGTTTTACATGATCTTCTCTAGATGGGTTACTTTGATATATTAAAACAAACTTTTTTTGAACTGAAGACATGAGAGTTCACAATTGCAGGATATTAATTGTGTTGCATTTACCGATTAGTTTGTTCATTATAAATTCATCTATTCTCAATAAAGTAATTTTGGTAGAGCTTTTTAAAATCCACCTATTACACACATATAAGGATAACAGAGTACAGAAAAGTTAAACAGAACAATCTGACTTTAATTCTACGAAAACCAAGAAAACAGATACTTACAACTGTATGGAAAATGTATTCAACCCTATCAGCACACAGGTTTAGCTGAATTTGGACTCATTGAGTTAATTTGTGATTAAGAAATATTTACTCTATAGATGAGCTGACAGTAAAGACAAATCTTAACAGAAATTATTTCTTGTGGTAAACTGACAAATCTATATTCAGCTCCATTGGACTTCTAAACCCCTGTACAGAGATGTGACATTTAAACAATTCTTAAGAGCTTGTTATATTTCACTAAAGTACTCTGAACTGTCAAGAAAGACCTACAAAGATATCTGAATTTTCAGATTAGAGCTGCCAAAAACCTCTTGGCTGGTAGAATTTGCAGTAGCACAATGCATCACTATGAAGCACAGTAAATTGATTCTTAAGTGACCATTATTTGGGAAGAAGGGAGTCTGTTCATTGGTGGAACTGAGCGAGATGCTAACAGAGAGCATTTTACTGTAAGTTTTCAGAACTGCAAGAGGAATATGCAGAAGGAAAGTGAGCCCCTAGAATCTCCATTCCCCGTCATCACAGCTACCTCCTCAGAAATGCAAAGAAAACAGAAGAGCAGTTTTGATGATTGGCCTAAGGCTGCCTTTTACAGCAATTGATGTCTCAGATAGTTTAATCATATCATGTGCTTTTCTTCAGATATCAGTTTGAGAGAAGTCTAGTTGCTAGGCTCTTATGCCTCTATTTAGCCTTGATATATCAGAAGTTCCTGCTGAGAAAAATCCCAGACATTTCAAAACTGCAGAACCATGAACACACTCATGGCACCACTCTCTTCTAGTGGCAGAAGGTACACAAGCCCTACACAAAAATGGACTTGATACCACTTGTGAAGAGAGGTCAGTGTATATGAGAAGAAACTATATTCTGCTTTCACCTCTTCAAAGGTCATATAACCTCCTTCCTGGCTTCAAGGCTCCATTGCAATCAGGTTTTGACCCTGAGCCTTTAGAGGTATGGTATGGACAACTAGAGTTTAAGAGAAGAGATTCTTTCCAAAGACAGTAAAACCCACTTTTAAAATGTAATAATGGTTCTTAAAGACTTTATTTTGAAGTTGTTGATATGGCTTCTTTTCTATCACCTCTGCTCAGAAACCTGACAATACCAAGGGCAGGATGATGGAACTTTCCACATTTAATGAATGATAGGGTCAATTCTCAGCCATGCTCTTGTTCTCCAGCCTTGGCAGGGAGCTTCAGTTCAGGCAAAAGAATATCTAGCTCTAAGGTGTTTGTCAAGGAGACATCAACACAGGATTTTCTCTTTTCCAAGAGGCTCCAGAAATTCCTAGTGCTTCTGGATGTTATGATGACAGCATGAACCAAACTGCAGCATTTGTTTAGTCATTTGAGGGACTGACACGTATCTCAAGAGTTCAGACAGGAAGTGAGAAACAAAACTTACAACCCCGTCTCAGTACATTTGAGATACTTGATGAATAGATTTTTGGTGTGAGATTTTGTCCCTTGCTTGCCACAACATGCCATGTGAATACACTTAGAAAAGACTGCAATAACCTTTTAATATTGAAAGTTTCAGGTAACCGAGTTTTTAAGTTCTCAGTCCAAACACACCTTGACTTTTCAAGGTCTGATAAACCGCCACTTACAGACGATAAACTTTAAGCTCCTTTGTGACATTTTGACAATCATGATAATTTCTTGTGGTTACATCTTCCAGTCATAAGATTTGCAGAATTTACACTACTGCCACTGCACCTATAGCACACTTATTTTCATTAATATTTCAGATTCTCAGAGACCAGTAAGGAATACTATTAATTCCAAGTGCCATAGGACATGGAAAAGAAAATCTAATATATCCATTATCACTGTTAATCTGCATTTTAGATATCACTTATTTCTGCTATGTTTTATATCTGGTCATAGCTTTGCTTTGCATCTGTTTTGTGCTGCAGTTTTCTATGATTTTATGCCAAGCACTATTATGTATAAATATATCTACAATTTATTATTTATTTAATCAATCTTGGCAAGAGGAGTATTTTTTTTTTAAGTTCAGCAGCATATCACAAACCCTCCCTGTCTCCCTGAAACAGACATTTTGAACTGTGAGAATTTGGTGAGAACTGAACACTTTATTCCCTTTTCTTTTAATGAAACCTTTCAGTACATAGCCAGAGGTAGCTGTAAAATAGGAATACAAGGGAAAGAAAGACTGTTTAGAATAAATTGTTTTTTCCTGTAATTGGACATGCTCAATGCATTGTAATAACACAATTTCCTTTTCAATGCAGATTGTGTGCAGTGGTGAAATATGTACATTACATCTGATGATCCCAAAATGTTAAGCAATTGTCATGGCATTGACAAATCACCACATAGCAGAACATCAAATACAACTGCTGGGGGCCTGTATTTTCCTGCAGAAATAATAGATAGGTTTCAGACTCATCAAATCAACAACCCTCAGGTTCTCATTCCTAAGTAGGTTCTTTCAGTAAGAAGTCAGCTCATCTATTGCTGAAGTATATTGACCTACAGTTATTACTTCTCCATTAGAAAAACAAATCAATGACATGACCTGTCTCAGACTGTTCACACCGAAGTACCATAATGTAGAGTCTTACTTCTCTTCTGAATGAATAAATTGTACCAAGTAGATTACAATCTCTTGCTTTACGCTTCTGACATCTGACCCAGTAAAGACAGCACAATTCTTTCTGTCAAGGATGATGGGCAAAAATTATGGGCATTATGCACCAATACCACAATCAATTTATTATTTCCTAGAAACAGGCTTTTGAACCTATGCCATCATCTCCTCATCCAAAAAAAAAAAAAAAANCAAGTTCATATTCAGTTGCCTTTGAGGATTACTGCTAATTTTGTTTCTCATGGGTATATGTGATTCTGCTATATACCAAGTGACAACACAGATGAGAATTGAGGAATGACCTGTACATTTCAAGGGGATATGCTGGCTACAAAATGGTGTCACTTCTGCTGGAAGTTTTGAAGTGACACTTGATTAAATCAGCTTCAGTTAAGAGTTCTACTCCCTCCAAAGCAACTAATGGTGCTAAGTTCACAATTGAACAGCTTAAAGCAAAGCTTCACAAAGCACAGTAATTTTAAAGGGAATGCATATCTTCCAAAACAGATACTCTGTAACTTAATAATCTTGTTTATTGAAATTAGATATCTGATCTTCTGCATTTTAATGTGGGCTGAAGAACCATACTTTAGCCCATCAAAATCACATCCATGTTTGCTGCTCAAACATCTCCCTGTTAGGGCAGATTAATGCAGTAAAAAGAGAGGGATTATGCAGTCTCTTCACTGCAAGTATCTGCTGAGTTAGAAAGGTTATTGTGTTATCAGGCCATGAATGGATTACTGTGCTGTTGACAGAAACAGCAAATGCATGAGGTCTTCTTTTACTCAACGTGTTCTTACAACTTTCTTTGGAAAGTTCATAGCATTTCTGGACTTTTTTGGCTTGGGTGTTCTACTCAAGAGAGTAACACTGTCAGTCCTCCTTAATTCACACTTGACTAACACTGTTCTTTCATTTAAAAACACATTTAGGTGTACCACAAGATACAGAAACTTAAAGATTTAGATGTCTCTGCTGTAAGCACACATATTGAACCACAGTGTTAATACTTAAACAAAGCCATGCACTTTTATGCTCTCTGTGATCAAGTAAACCCCCTGATGATACTGAGAAATTCTGCCCTGAAGTTTCCAGTTATGAAGCACAATTCACAAATTTAGGTGAATTAGAGTTTCAATGACTTTGATTACTTCTTTAGTTGTGCCACTCCTTTTTATCAAGAGCCAAAAGTGTGAAATAAGTTCCAATCACAGATGTCTGGCCTAGCCAAGAGAACTTCTGAGGTCTGCTTGTAAATAATTATTTTTGTAATGAATAATGTTATGTGGAAAGAACTGGATGGTAAGGGGCAAAAATCAGTTCCTCCCAACACCATTTCACATATATTTTAGCTGCCTTGGGGTTTAAACCCTGAATGAACATTTGCAAAATTAGGATAATGAAAAAAGAAACTTTGCAGATATTTTTATTTTACACTAGAAAAAGAAAGAGAAACAGAAGCAAGGACATGTTTTAGAATTATAACTGAAGTACACTGAAATACAACCAAAATGCAATTTTTCCCCTTGCCCTTTCACCCTAATAACAACTGCAGCATCCCAGAGGTATGTTTTCTGTCGCAAGAAGACCCTTGTTCAGGTGGATTCTGTACAGTATAAATAACCTCTTTCCAACTGCAGTGTTTGTCTCTGACATAAGACCTGTCCCCCTCCACAACAGTCTGTTCTTACTGTCTGCTTTATATTTTTATCAGGGCTTGCAGCATGGTTTTGTTCAGTCTTTGAAGAATCTTCTGCATGTGGTGATTTATTTCCCCCCTGGTTCACATGATGCTATTTAAAATGCATTCTGGTGAACTTTAAATTATGGCATAACAAATTAAACCAGAGGAGGCCCTCTAATATGAACAGCTGGAGCACTAACAAACATTTTTCCAATTAAAAAAAGCTCAAACTCATTAAGTGTGAGGGAAAGCTCATTTCAGATCTTCAAATGCAACAGGCTACTAAACAGTCAATTAGCTTTTGAGTCATGTCTTGTCCTCCAAAGTGGATGTTAATACCATTCTATTACTTGAACATTATACCTAAGAAAGAACAAACAATCCATTTCTTACCTAGTAATTTTTTTAATGAGCCCTCTCACAGGCCAGTGCTAATGCCACTTACATTACATTCCTAAGTTCAGCACACATGCTGCCTGCACTGCTGACTTTGAGATTTAAGGTCTGTGCAATAACCAAAACAATGATTACACTGCAATACTGAGAGTGATGGTTACAGATAGCAAAGGTTACATCTCCTTTCACTTTTATATAAGGAAATTTACCATTTTTTCCACTTCTATCCATCACTAACTGCTTACAGTCCTGCATATTGCAGTTTGTAGATCTCTTAACACTCACAGAGTACACACTTTAAAAAAAATGCACTTAGGGATAAGAAATGCAAGTTGAGATGCAGCTTGAAGTGCAGAATGGTTTTTACTCTGCTGAACCATATGCTTTACTGTAAGGAATAGAATTAGAAATGGCTGAAAATTTTTCTAAAATTTGCTCAGAAAAAAAAATTCCCAGAGGTAGGAGTAAGGAGATGATAATTTGCAAAGAAGATTTTAAACAGAAAGGTACCATGTGTAGAGCTTCAGCTCAGATAAACTACTACAAAGCAGAGATTAGCCCCTTGTTAACATAGGATAAAACTAGATGAAGAAATGTGACACTGATCTGACTGTATGCTACAGATCTGCACAAACAAACTCAGAGTTCATAGAGATGGTTTTCTGAATTCTGTAATTTCTCCTTACTTATTAAAGAATCATAGAATATCCCGAGTTGGAAGGGACCCAAAAGGATAATTGAGTCCAACTCCTGAAATGAAGAAGGAATGTTAACTGAAGAGGGAAACTTCATAGATTTGAGAGGGGAAGATATTTGCTCTAATGAAAGGGTGTGCACAGAAATGTTGAGATTCCAGATATATACCATGTTATCTGCAAGAGCAACAGCTACTGCTTAATTGTTGAAACAAGATAATGTTTATCACACGTGGATATGCAACAGGGGACAGACTTATTTTGAAAAAGAGCTTTTAAGCAGAAAGTGATGAAGAAAACCCTGTTCACCAAAGATAACTGCAGCCAGTTATCACAGCCCTCCTTACAGGTTGGATACTGGGAGATCTGAGCCTGAGCAGGGATTTTTTTTTTTTTAGTAACTTTTCTCGAGGCACATTAAGACAAAAACAACTTCAAAAGATTTTGTTTTAGCCCTCCTTTGTTTCATTTTTTCTTTCATGGAACAAGAATCCCCAGCTCAGAAATCATTAACCTCACTGGAGGCTGCAAGGATAGAGATGAGGACCTCCCTGAGGGTTTAACACTGCAGCATGGCACTTGGGAACTGCCTCAAGCCTGGGAAACAGCCTTCAGCTCCAGGATGTTTGACTGCTTTTCCTTTGGAGCTAGGGACACTATGCCCAGAGTCAACTTCCATCCACAGGGCAGTGAATTCTGATTTACACAACATTGCCACTACTTGCTGCCCTGCTCCAAACCTCAGAAAGCATATCACATCTTGAGACAGCATGTACAACCATGTAGAGAACAAAATCCATAAGGTTGTTTTGTCCAGGGCAACAACTATGCTAATTTGTACCTTGGAGAAATCAAAGTTCACTGTTGAATTTAATGCCAATTAAATAGACAATTCACATGCAATGACAGCTTTTACAAAAGGAAGAGTGAAAACAGCCCACTTTAATTTTTTCTCTGCAGTACACTCTTCTCTCTTTATTTCTACAGACCAAAAGCACATCTTAAAAATGTTATTCCCTTCCATATATTTCTGAAAAAAAACCACACCTCTATTTTTATTCTTATATTTAATTGCTATAGCCTCTCACTGGATGTTGTATCTCTTCAAACAAGTAATACAGATCTGAATTTCTCTTTCTCTTGTGAAAATCTAATCCTACTCTATCAAGTTTATAGATTAACATTTTCATACTTGTTCTGTTTCAGAATATCAGAATGTAAAGGCCGTTTTAAATTACTTTTACTGGAAACTGAATAAAAACTGGTAAGCATTAAAGCCAGTTTCCTCTTCATCCTAGGGAATAATTTATCTCAGAGAAAAGAGTAAGTTGGTACAGTAACTGTAGAATTGAGGAATGCCAGCTTCATTCAACCTGTCTCCACAGGAGAAATTCAGTACAGATGGATTTCAAAATAACGAAAATTAAATGAATGTTAAAGAGCAATTCACTTTTTGTGTGCAATCTCAAGCTACTCTACACTGTCCTCATTCCTGTTTGAATGCAATTTGATGCAGCTATTCTAGTATAATTTTGTTATCTTAAGCATTCAGATCAGAACCT
This sequence comes from Rhipidura dahli, assembly GCA_013399225.1. Lineage (NCBI taxonomy): Eukaryota > Metazoa > Chordata > Aves > Passeriformes > Rhipiduridae > Rhipidura > Rhipidura dahli. Next base: position 1,172,253 of record VXAC01006218.1, read on the forward strand.
CTTGAGCAGTGAACAAAGATAACAAGAACTGTTTAACCTGGAATGCCAAAATTGTGTCTGGAGACATTCCTTCCTGCAGGGACAATTTCCTCAATAAGTGGGTAACAGGAGAAATGTTTCCTAGCAAAATGGTTTTACATCATGACAGTTCTTTGCCAATTCTTGAGACATTTCAGCAGAACACAGTCTGAATCAATACTTATATGTATTTAAAAAAAATAAGAAAGCTAACATAATTGCTGATGAGCTTCCTTGTCTGTTTTGGCAGCTTTAAAGCTCTCAGAGTTTCACCATTTTGCACAAGATGGACATGGATGGATTAATACAAGACAAAATTTCTTGGGACAATGAGGCATCTCCGGGGATTTTTCAAAGAATTCTGGTATACATAATGAGAGAAAATGCTTTCTAAAAACATCCTGAAAAATCACTCAGAATAATCTCCCTTCAATGTATTTCACTGACATTCACATCTAGAGGGAAATGAGCAATGACAGAAAACAGGATGAATATACATTTTCACAAGGTAGGCATCCTAATTTTCAATAAATTAAAGAAATTCCAGTTCCAGCAGAAAAGTCTGTGTTACAAGACCTAGTAAGTAAGTCTTCACCGTGCAACATATTTTTGCAAATCTGGGGAGGTGTCTGTCTGATCTGAAATAGATATTCTTACCCTCACCCTCATTATTTCACTGGCATTTCAATTCATAGCTTAGGAGCACCTCCTGGACATCTGTCAGCAGAAGGAAGTAAGACATAGAATTTAATGGGATGTTCCCTTTAACTTCTAGCCCACAAAAGCTCCCCTACTCCTTTCCCTCACGGCTGCTCTCAATCCATTCTCCACCCAGCCTATATCTTTTTTTGGAATTGCCCCAACCCACATGCAGGACCTTGCACTTGGTCCTGCTGAACTTGATGAGGTTTGTAGAGCCTCACCTCCAGCCTGTCAGGGTCCCTCTGGATGGCATTCCTTCCCTCCAGCTGTTGACTGCACAACTTGATGTTGTCAGCAGACTTGTGGAGGCTGCACTCAATCCCATTCCCCATGTCTCCAAAAAAGACCTTAAAAAGAGCTGGTCTCAATACCAACCCCTGAGGAATGTCACTCATGACTGGTCTCCACTTGGACATTGAGCTGGACACTGGACATTGACCTACAACTCTTGTTAGTAGTAGGCTAGTTCCCCAAGAAGTTTTGCGTTAGAGGATGTAACAGTTGTCCCTTAATTCTTTTGGACATCAGCAAAATAACTTGATTCTTTCTGTCTGGTGTTTGGGATGTCTTTGGTCCTGAAGGCTCCTGTAGTGAGCTGCTGGAGTCAGACCGGACTTCCAGGCTGTGTTACCCTGCTGTAACCTGTACACTAAAGCACTGCTGCCTGAGAAGACAGGCATTAAGAACATTTAACCTCGTCAGGAATCAGAAGATCTCATATGGAAAGTCTCTGCATTATTGAAGTTCTCTTACTCCAGAAATACTGGCCAGTCCCCTAAATAATAGTGAGCAGTAGAAGTGAAGAGTATGTGCCATTGTTTAAGGACATGAAAAGCAGGCAGAGTATTTTATGATCAACAATGCTGAAGTAGTACAGGAAATAAAACCTCACTTAAATATAATTAATATGAGAAAGATCTCCGTGACAAGGGCACAATGCCCACATTTTGCAAACAATAGCTCATTTTTCCTTTTTATCAGTAATTTAGTGGTACATGACAGCGAGTGTCTTAACTAACAAATACATGAAAAAATTTTTGTGAAACAATCTTATGTTAATTCCACTCATAGAATAGAATGATAAAATACTTTAGGTCAGAAAAACCCTTAAAAGTCTTCTAGTTCAACACCTCTGGAAAGAACAGGACACCTTCAAATTGTTCAGGTTGCTCAGAGCCACATCCATTCGGACCTTGAATATTTCCACCTAAGCAGTACTTACACAGTGTTGGGGTCTTTTCTGACCCTCACTCCACTTAATCAGAGAGGAGGCTGACTTTCAAGCAGCTCCTCAGATCCACACCACAGCTTCTTCACCCTCTCTGCTTTTCCTTTCTCACTATGTCACACATCCCCTTCATCAGCTACCACCTGCTACAGTCACTGAACTCCACTCCTGCCTCGTTGTAACTCCCAGTTCACCCACTGAACTCCCTGGATCCTCGATTATATGATGTATCCAGTAGAAGCAGAGCTTGTGGCATCTCCTCTGAAAGGTCTGTAGCCATCCTTAATATGCTATCTATCTTCTTATAACAGAGAAATGTTAAAGTATAAATACATTTAATGAAGCTTAAAAACATTAAAAAGAGAGCTGTAACTAGTTACACTGGATTGGGGAAAAAGAAAAAAAAATCATACCCCCTGGGTGAAGCAGCTGTTGCACTTACAGCAGGTACTTTAATGACTACAGTCACTGAGTACCCAGACATCTCTAAATGGCACACTGAGCACTGAAGGTAAAAGTAAATGAAACATTAAGCAGGCACAAAAGCCTTTCACTTTGTCATGACAGCAAAGAAATACATGACTATATAAGATCAAAGCAAGTAATTTTATTTACAGATCTAGAATCTTCCAGATGATTGAAAGAGGAAAGCCTTACATAAACTAGCACAACAATTTAATACTCCAGGAGAAGAAAAAGAAAAAAAAAGTCATATGATTTTTGTAATCATTTCTCAAGCCTTGTGTCTCAGTGTGCAGTTAAAGACTAGCAGAGATGAAACCTGCTGTACATACATATTACTGATTACTTAATTTTGTAGGAGGTAATGTCCAGCCCTTTTAAATGTCTTGAAGTCCCAGGTTTCATTTTGCAAGATGAATTGGTGAGACAACGCTTAACAGCTGTTTTATTTTCCAATAAAAAGCCTTCTAAAGTATCAAAATGGCTCAATTTGAAAAAAGGATCATAGTGGTTATGACCTTCATTTAACCCATAGAAAATAACTTGACTTCAGTAAAGGGCTGATTCAAATGGTTTTGCCTTTTCTGCTGCTGTTGCTAAGATGCCCAAGATGCATACTTTCTTGATCCTCCTCAGATTGTCAGGCAATTTATTCTCAATCTCCAGCAATGTGAAACTCATCAGCTTCAGATTACTTGGAAAACACTGTGTAAGAGCCCACATTTTTTTCTAGCACCTCACTATCCGATTGTTAGGAAAACCTCCAAACCTAGTAAAAGTATAATCACAAATAAGTGTCAGCAAAGCGTGTCTTTCTCACAGGCTCAGTGTTGCGTGGAAGTCTCTTATCTTGGGCCAGCTGTGGTTCAGAGAGCAGCTGTGCCCATTGCATGTGTTGTTGCTGACTTGGATCTTAACTGTGTTTTCCTGCTTCAGACATTCTGGAGCTGTCTTTGGCTCCAAAACCTCTGGTTTGCTGATCCATGAATTTCCATTTCATCTCCGACTGCTGTGTTGTTTCTCATGGTGGTGTCCACCCTCGCTGTGTGTGACTCGAAGATGCACAAGAGGCGACCTCTGGCATAGACAGCTTTACCCCAGGCCCTGGCAGTCTGGGTGAAGATCAAAGAGGTTCAGATCAACCAGAGTGAAGGAGGCTTCTTTTCTTGTGCCCTGTATGTGATGCTGCTGTGTCAGAGACTGAGCAGCTCTGCCTGTGGACTCTCCAGGATCTAGGGAAGAGTCAGATCATGCTGCTGCCTCAGGGGCAGAATCTGTAATGTCTCTTCCCATATCCTAGTTTGCTCTTTACACAGAGCCTGTGAGAGTAGGAGGCTGACAAGTCTGAGATGCTAATCCACCCCAGAGTCCACTGGAAGCAGATCAACAGAGCCAGCCAGCATTCATCTGGGGAAAGGGAAGCTGGAGAACAGCAGTCACACTCACTGCCACCACGTGGTGGTGAGAGTTGTCCCATTTCGTTAGAAGGCTACACATTTTTCAGAACTTCTCTAGCTCTCCTCCAGACCAAATTGTTTCTCTGTCTTCCATCTATGGATGAGTAGGGCTTAAGGTGTTAATTTACATTCTTTTGTGTGATGGTTTATTGCACAGTGAAGGTAAGTAGGTCTGTCACTGTCTTTTCCTTCCAGGACTGGAGAATCATTACCAACATCTTTTGTTGTCTTGAAATCTTCCTCAGTTTACGATACAATTAAAGCTTCCAAACTATAGCTGGGATTATTTTTCTGCCCCACCAAATACCCATGTAACTTGTGCGACTATACGCAATTCCTGCTTCTGGGAAAAAATAGAAAGTTGTTTTGTCCAAAAATTTCTTCTCGGGTTTATGTTTTGCAACTGGAAAATCAATTTTCCAAATGTGCCAAATACAAACAATACATTTTTTTTCCTTTTGTTTCATTTTATATTCTTATCATCTAAAGAAAAGAAATATGTTTTCCCTATCTATAGCTATCATTGTTTGAAAAGAATATATACAACTTGACCTTTACCAGCAGACTGATCACGTCTAGTGTTTTTCCAGCCTCAGGAAATACATAATTCTGAAAATAAAAATCGTACCATCAAAACATAGCCACAGCATTAGTCCTACTGGCCGTGGGGAGAACTCTCAGAGAATAAACACATTTGAGATAATGTCAAAGGTCCTTAGTAGTCACTCTTTTGTAAACAACTTATTAGAGCCTGTGTTTTCACTGCTAAATCACAAATACCCAAAGCATCCCAGACACAAAAAGTTTGCAGTAACAAACATGACAAATGATGGAATTTCACTTCCCTCTTCCTTCTCTGCTTTACTCAGTGGAACACCCACTGTGATTGTGAAGGTTCAATGGAGTATTAGTTGATGAAGATTGATGTATGTCTAAAATTAGTCTTAATAAAAGATACACTGCCATGCACTGTATCATTACAAATTGTGAATACAGTTACTGGTGCACACTAATTTACATATCAGAGATTGCATTGGACAGATACCAGCTACAGAATTTAGCCACAGGTTCTTCTAGGACCAGAGACCAATAAGCTGTTTTATATATATATACATAATTTTTCAGATGAAAATACTTGTATTCATACATTTTCTTAATCTTAAAAACAAAAAAAAAGACTCCACATTGAAGCAAATACATTAAAAACATAAACAGCGCTGACCAACCCAGTATGAAAAATTTATACAGGTAAATAAAATTACAGATAGAAATGCTGAAGTTTCATTTTTACCAGTGAATCAAAGAGGTAATAATTACCAATTTTAATAATTACCAATTATTAAAATTACCATTATTGCAATTATTAAAAAGAGGACCTAAGCAATATTACCAATTATTAAAATTACCATTATTGCAATTATTAAAAAGAGGACCTAAGCAATATTACCAATTATTAAAATTACCATTATTGCAATTATTAAAAAGAGGACCTAAGCAATATTACCAATTATTAATTATAAAATTTATATCAAAATATCATCAAAATTAGACATCAAAATACACAAAAGGGAGAAATGGAAATTTGAAGAAATATCTTTGGCAGGTGGGAGAAGGATGTAAGATACAACAGAAAGGATTACATATCACATTTATATTTGGAATTTTCTCCTAAAAATATCTTTAATTAAGTGGACTGTCTTGTGTTTCCAGTCAGTTTTCAAACACTTAATGACCTGTGCCAGGCATTTCCCAGGATTTCCTCAGAAACCTGATGAATCACAGGCAGCAGCAACAATAAACATATTAATGGGAATTCATCCTCAACAACATTCCGCGCTTTAGAAGTGTTTCTTCTCCATGAGGCTGGTCCCAGGCATTTTGTCCACTGACTGGTCCTTCCTTGCAGCTGTTGGACATAATTATGAGAACATTTTGGCAACAGGCTTAAGCAGCACGACTGTATAAGTAACTCCCTAAAAAGACTTCTTGATTGATGATTGTAGTGTCACTCTGCATTGTGCACAAGGCTATGATTTAAAGTACTTTATGTAATACTGGCATTAGAGGTGGCTAAACTAGAATGTTTCATACTGTGGCATTCAGGGCTTAGAGGTGTTTTTAGAGGTGCCTTCCGTGTTTTTAAAGCTTAGTATTGGTATGTTGTCTAGAGAGAGAAAATATCAAATGAATTAAAGGCTTAGAAGGAAAAAAGGAGAGAAACAAGGCAAAGGAAATGGATTAAAAAAATCCAAGGATAAGTAGGTGGGATGGGAAGGAACAGAGTTTTATTACTAGGATTGCTAGTCTTCTTGAAATCTGAGAAACAGGAAAAAAATGAAGCTACTTCTATACATCTGCACTGTCTAATGATACATAGAGTGACATGTTAGAAAAGAAGCAGCATCCATAACCTCACCAAAGGCAGAACTTTTAATCTGCAGATTTCATTCTGTCAAATTTCCTATCAAAACCAGTGTACCATATATATTTTATAAACGTATTGCTGCCATTGCAACTATAAACAAGGAAACCAAAAGTCTTATCAGTGAAGTATTTTTGTCTGACATGATATTGTTACCTGCACTGACAGTTTTGGACTATCTAGGAAGTCACTAATGCATCAGCTTTTGACTTGCACTTCACAGGAACTTTAATGAGCAAGCTTTGAGCAGGGCCATATTTACTTGAAGTAAAATAGCATTTAGAGGCACGGAAACAAAATGCATCCATGTTCTGGCTTTAGTTACAGACATTTCTAAAATGCCACTTGCAAAATAAAAACCATCAGGAATTACTGAGGAGGACCAGGTCTTGGTTTAATGACTGGCCTAGAGCCAAAGCAAGGAGTAGCTCAGAGAAGCTAGTGGACTCACTGGAAAAAGGGGACAGCTGAGTTTGGGCAATTGGAATCACACAAACAATATCAGAAGTTCGATGCTAGTGGGAATTGGGTAGCTGGTGACATGTACTTAAAGTGAGAAAATAAATAAAGTTGAAGCAAAGAGAAGAAAGTCTCAAGGCAGGCTTTGATACATTAAAGTCAGGTTTTTGAGTTAGCTTGGCCATTAGTATTCAGAGCTGAACAAAATCAAGCAGCAGGAAGGACCACCTGGTGCAGGCTACAGTGTTCCAGAAGGCTTTTGTGCACCTTGGAGTCTTATTGAATTCGTTTTTCTAAAACATGTTTAGAAGCAATTACAAGAATGGCTGGAAGAGATGCTGGGTAGCAAGCAGAGTACAAATGACATAAACACCAGAAAAGAATGTAGTACAGTGATATTCAGTATAATATCTCAGCTCCATAATAGTAACTCTGCTGGGAGATATTTCTTGACTGTACATTGTGACACTCTACATCGAATACATCTAAGATTTAGTATTGCCTAGGACAGGCAAGAGATGGACATATTTTAGACCTGTTTTGGGAGGTCTAGCCCTCAGTTTGCAATAATGGACCTAATTCTGTAAAGCAGTGAAAGATAAACACAAATTAGTAATTATTTGTTTCGCCAAGGACCTGGAGTAAAACTGTATGCTGACAATTCTGCTGAAGGCATGCAATCCATAAGAAAGCAGCCCAGGAGACAGTGCAACCCCCTGTGGTAGAAGATGTGCAAAACCATTAGGACATTTATGGAAGCTGTTGAATATATGTAACTAGCATTTAGCAAGGGAAGGCTGGAATGATTTGTCTCTCCCCAGTGAGATGGCTCCTTCCTTGAGAGGGCTAAGCATCCCAAAATAAATTGCAACAAAACTGTAAAATAATACAGAAGCACTACACAGAACAAGACAAAAATTCAGATCAAAGACACTTCTTGAATGTTTGGGCATGTAGTGAGTAAAGCTTTCCTGTGCAGACAAGAGCTCCTTTATCTGAGAGAGGGGGGAGGTGGGAGTCCCTGTAAGTCTGCGGGCACCAGCAAAGGGAGCCAGCACCTCTGTGAGCTGTGCTTGTGGCAGAGAAGCAGGGCAGACAGTGGTCCACAGCCTCAAAGAGAGGTGAGGAATTAGTACACCTTTGTGGGGCTGATATGATTCTCCCTTGGGGTCACTGCAGACCCAAGCCACACTGCCTCTCTCCCAGGACTGGTCTGTGGCTGGACCTGATGACAGGGAGGGAGTTTGTGCCAAAGCAGGAGCTGGGGCTGGGTTTGCTGGGCCCCTGATTTGCCATCTACACTGTGGTGTGGGAGCTGCACCTCTGCTGTGGCAACAGAGGATTTCCTCCTGCAAAAGACACTGAAAGGTGAAGGCAGATAACCCAGGTCTTTCATCCTTCCTCCTGAGACTTAAAAAAGGTTTGTGGCACTGATGGGGACAACAGGGGCCATCAAGCAGGACAGGAGGGGACCTTCCAGTGCTGCCCCTTGGATGCATAAGGAGGAAGGACCCGTATTTCAGGTCTCCTGGAAATAGAACAGTTTAGGTTGGAAAAGACCTCTCAGACTCTTGAGTCCAACCATCATCCCAGAACTGCCAAGTTCACCACTAAGCCACAGCCCTAAGTGCCACATAACACACATCTTTTAAATACCTCCAGGGAAAGCCCTCTTCCCCCAAGACTGATCTTGCTGGAGAATTATCTTTTTCTTGCACAGTAGCAGCAGAAAGAAAATGTTTATGGAGTCAACTCTTCAGCCCCCGCAGTCCAGCTCTGACTGGCTAGGGTGGCTGACTTACAGCACCGTTTCCAGAGGATGGGAAGGGACAGAGCTGCCACAGACGGAGACAGAAGCCTCAGGGAGGGGAAGAAATGGTAACAGAGAGCAAGGTAACCTCTGCCATCTGACTCCTCCTGTTCATTCTTCTTGGAAAAGCTCATTTTGTTCCATAGTGACAAGATGGAAATCAGCAGTGTGGCTGGGCTGCACAGGGGAGACAGAGGCTGCTCGGCATGTCTGGTTTAAGAGCCTATTTCATACTGCACACAAATGTGTGCTAGTTCTACTGTTTGTACCAAAGTGCTCAGGCTGGTGGTCCATTTTGGAAGCTGAGCCACAACTAAGACAGAACTATCTCTACTGCTGAGGAATACCTGCAAATGCCCTCCAAAGTGGGCATCCTTACTCCTCCGTGCTGCCAAAGGGAATAGCAGGGCTGGCAGAGCCATCTGGACACAAGAGACAATATGAAGCTGCTGACTTACATGGTGCTGCTATGCTTATATCCTCCTCAAGTGAATTTATTTCTAATGGGCCTTCATGTCCCATCCCTACAGCACTGATTTGAGGAGTTATGCATTGCAATTTCACTGTTTTGTTCTGCATAATACATACTGAACTAAGCTGAGAGGAAAATGAGGCAGACACAGGGAATCGAGGATTGGGGCATCTGGTTAATAAAAAAGCTGTAGAGGGCAGAAGTGAGAAATAAGAGACTCCTGTTTGTGGCTTGGCTTGATTACTTTCCACCAAAGTAAAAAACAAGCTCACAAATGTCCTTAATGTAGAAATTAATGTCTTTGTTATTATGCAAGACTGGCATTTTCTGGCTTGTATACACAGTCTGTGTTAGCCAGATTTCAGATGCTAACAATTTGACCTTCATAAATAAAAACTATGCATGAAAGGAAGATTTCTTAAATAACTTGGATAACAGAGTCAATACATGATGTTACTTTGGTTCTGCAGCACCGCAGTGAACGCATGTGCGTGAGCCAGCATATGCAGGGCACAGGAACAAGCACAGGACCACAGAAAAATGCAAAGAATTAAATTTAATTCTGTTACCTCACCAAACAAGGCACCCCAGAGCAGCAGCCAGGCAGAGATGCAGGCACTATTGAGTTTGGTTTATGCTAAAGGTTCCCCCACTTGGATCCCTGAGTCCTGGCTGCCAGGGAGCCTCACCCAGGCTTTCCTGAAGGAAAAGTGGCTCTCACCTGCCCACCCAGGAGGGGCTCAGCTATGCCCCACATGGTTTTTCTTTTGTTTTCTACAATTTTATGCAAAGCCCAGCATAAAGGTTCTTTAACTTTAGAAAGTCCCCAGTCTTTACACAATATACAATCTGACTGTGCTTCATTCAGGTATGCAATGTATATGGCTTTATAATTTTTTATAATTTATGAAGTATTAAGGAAATCAGCTCCAGGGCTAGGCACATCTTTGTGACAGACATGTCACAAAACTACATTTTATTCTTTATTCTACTAGAACAAATATTTTAAAGGAATTATATATTTACAATTTCTAATATAGTCATTTATATCAACAGCAGAAGTAGGAAAAAAACTGTAGAAGTGCACAAAGTCTCTGTAAAGCAGAGAGTAAGGTTAGCAAATGAACCCTGTTATTTCAGAAGAAATTACAAGCAAAATCTATTCCTAATAAAAGAAAATATTCTAGGTGGCATTTTCTCTTCCCTGTTTCAGTTTCATTTCCAATAAATTCTGTAGGGTTCTTTTCCTCTGAAAGTGCCCATTTTCTCTATAAGTATATTGATTTCTAAATTAAATAGTTCTAAAACTGTTATTTCCCAAATAGCAATGCTGAAATGAGCAAAAACCTAGTACAGAAGGTTTTGCTGCTGACTTCAGTGAAGCTAAATCTTTGTTTCTGAAGAAACCATCAATTCCTTACACAATTTAAAACATAAAAGCATGCACATGCACACATACTTTTTAACCTCAAAATTATGTAAAAGTGAAAATGCCAAGTCAATGTCTGCACATTAGAGATATTATCTGAGCCACCAATAAAACACTGTAAGGCAAAAATAAGAAAATATTAATGAAACAGAAAATAAACATAAATGATATTGTGTGGATGGGGCAGAAGCCATGAGCTGTTCTAGAAAAATGAAGGGTCATCTCAAGCACAACATTTAGGGAAGATCATTACGGAGACCTACAGTTTTAAGAGCATTTTTAAGATCATTTTTTAAAAGATATAATACAACTCAGGACAAAATCTGTTACCAAATTACAAAAAACATACATAACAGAAAATCATTTTAAGAAATTATATATTTTATTTTACAAGCACAAAGAAACAGGACAAACCCCCTCAATTTATAGACCAAAAGCCATTTCTCTTGCACCAATTTTAAGAAACAAGACAGTAAAAGTAATAATTACAGAACCAATCTGAACAAAGCCAAACAAGTAACAGTCAGTTCAGATGCAGCTGACTTGGAGAGAGCAATGCAACTCAAACCCTGGCTGGGTCAGCTTGGGTTCTAGTGCCACCTGCTGAAATAACAGCAGCCTTCCCTTAGCAGCCACAGCTAATATGCAATTTAAATTAATCCTCTGCATTAGACAGCAGCACATGAAGAAAGGTCATGAAGGAGGTGAAGTGCTTGAGTAATCCAAGTGCACATCCAGAGAGCCATACACTGAACGTAGTAAACTGAGAACCTTCTCTTGAATGATGTCAACCTGCTCTGAAGGGCAGTAGTCATCCAAACTTGATCTGTAAAAAAAAAAAAAGCATGAGAATACAGATATCACCAGCATGACCATATTGTGTATTCCTGCAATGCTCTGTAGCTAGGCTGAAGCTTTGTTCAAACCGTGCCAAGTTCTGCCTCCCAGTATCCCTTCAAATCACAGTGCTGTGCTTCCCATCACCACTTTTTAAGTTTAAGAGAAAGTCTGCAGCAGATCAGGAACATGACCCTAATCTTTCCAGTTCTACTCTCTCCCTGAATCTGACACAGAACACATTGGCAGTCAAAGTTCAAGCAAATGGTCTAATTAAAGGGCACATGGAAAATTAAGATTGAAAAATTCAAATGCTACTGGTAAAGTAGGTAGGAAAACTTGAAAAACAGATTTTCAAATTATCTGGCATATAGCATTTTTTACAGTATCTATTAATGAACTTCAAACAGATACTAGTAAAAAGCAGAGCAGACTTCCTGATTTTTTTATCTGTCAAGATCTACAGAGATGATGCTAGTTTCTTCACAACAGTGGGTAATAACCTGGCAATTGGCACAGGGAATACAGCTTTCTTTATTGAAGGCATTAGCCATGCCAGTTCTTGTTGACAAAACCAGTTTCATGTCAGCATCTGCTACTGTTGCCTGCTCTTTAGGGGCACAATTTGTATTTCTGAATGATTGAATTGCCATAATTTGTCAAGAAGTACACTCCAGTCTTCAAATTAGGTATTTTCAGGATAGACCCCTGGCTCTCCCAGGTCCCTGGCATCAAACTCCATCCTATTATTCTAAATAACAGCCTTACAGTCCTGGAAGCATAACTTTTAGCCCATAACAAAGTTTCACTAGACCTTTAAAGAATATAAACCCCTTTCAGCCTACTAGATGAAAACTAGTTCCAGCAAAAGTTTCACTGAAAAAAGACATCCTATCTGTAGTACAGTAAACCCTAGAGCAAGAGTGTAAGGAAGGTGGAATTTCAGCCCAACCCAGCTTTGCTCTAATGAGCTCAAGTAATGCAAGTAGAGGAGACATAGGAATTCCAGTGACAGCTATCAATCCCAACAGACACCAGGCCTCATCACAGCCTTTACATAACTTATGCTGAAGCTGATTAAGTCATCATGTTTTAACTGCTTTTGCAATCTGTGCCAGCTACTCTAAAGCCCCTTAAAAGCAGCCATCAGTGCAGAAGCTTCCTTTAGCTGTGTAGATGCTGTCAGGGCTTTATGATCGATGTTTTCAAATGCCAATTTTCACTACACTGTAAGGCTTCCACTGCAACAGAACTTAAGACAGAAGCAGTGCTATACAGACAGGATCATTTAGCTCCATGAGCACAGTCTGGGCATTTTGAAGTGGAAGTATCTGCACAGTCTTACCGAGCAACTGTCACAAGTGTGGGCTTGGGCAGATCTGTCAGTAGAACTTTAATGGATTGTACGAGGCCTTCGATCTCATCTTCAGAGCTAACGTGGTGAGGAAGCTCCACATAATCACAGGTCAGACCAGCCTGATGGACCTGTGGGAAAATTAAAGAGAGACTTAATTTCTGCTGATGAATTATTGATACAGCTTATGTGTGTAGAAAGTCTTTAGGACACCATCCCTAGCCCATGAGGTAACTTACAGCTCTTCAGACAGTAAGAGTTGTGGGGGTTTTCCCCCCAGCTTGTCCTTCACACAAACAAGTAAAATTCTGGAAGATGTATGGACTATTTCATTACCTAGCTCTACTTATGAAGTCAGAGTATGCTGCAGCCCTTGAAGATGATATTGCTTGGATACTTTATAAATAGGTAACTTATTTTAAGCTCTACAAAGAAGATCAACAGACTGGTGAGATTTAACCTCCCTTCACAGGATGCAGCCCAAGACATCACAGCCCTGAAAGATCACACTAATGTTGCCTAAATGCAACAGATAAGCAGACTAGAATTTTAGCAGCTTTGAGAAGAAAAGCTGGTCTAAGTAATAAGAAATAAAACCCCAGGAAAATTACAAAAATCTCACCAAGTCCTGAATCAAGAAGCAAGTCTGAGAGTTAGTATGGCTCTCCCTCCCTCCTGAAGCTATGCTTTTGACATTTGTCTGCTTTCTGCTCTTTTACTTTGTCACCTACCATTTCATAGTCTGGGCTTTCCATCCTGGTTTTCAAACTGTGAACGAGTTGAACAAGTGGCTTCATTCTGGAGTTAAAACAAAACCAAAATTTGTTACAAACAGTTGGAAATACGTATACATATATATATATATATACACACCTTAAAAGGTTAAAAAAAGGACAGGAAAAAAGAGAAGTTATGGCCTAGGATTTCAAAATGAAATTTGCTCCTGTGTGTCATCTTGCACTTGCAGAAATGGAAATTATCAGTACTACTGCACTGTTCCACCAGACTTTTCTTATAAAGTCCCTATACTCATACCTGCCTCTGGCAAGTCCTCCTTGTGCTTCTTTTAGGGTAGATCTGCAGAGAAGCTGTTGTAGCTCTAAAGTCATATTTACTTTATAGGAAATACTTCTTGGCCCTGTTACAGAGGTCAGACGGTAACTGCTGCATTTGATGTGGAAAATGGAGTCATTTTCCTATCAAAAAAAAGCTCAGGCTGTCCCTGTATCTTTTCAGCTGAAAACATTTAGTTTAAAAGCAGACTGATGCAGTTCAGATGTTTAGAGGAGACTGTTGCTCAGATACACTTCCATTAACTTCCATTTCTCCAGAGAAAGCAGAACCTTTGGGAGCACCAAAGAACTCCTTGTCCTCCTTGGTTTGTAGCTTTTTTTGAGAACCGTGCTACACACTGATGACTAAGGTTTTAATCACCATATATGCCTCCATCCACAGACAACAGAACTTGCATGAAGCTGTGCAAGACTGAGCTTCCAAAGCTTACAGGGGCACTGAAAACAGCAGACTGCCTTTTGTTTTGACTCTTTCTCCTCCAGAACTAAAGGAAAAATCATATACTTGCACAGATCCTACCCTTTACTGTAATCAAAATGCTGGACTAATCAGTTCTCAAACTTCTGTTTGCAATTTAGGCCACTTAGAAATCACCTACCCAGGATATGAAGCCCATTTCTGTAGAGTTTCTTCGTCATCACTGTCACACAAATCTGCAAATGCTGCTTCCAGATCTTCCAGCTGATGAACACGGTTTTCAACACAATCCAGCAACTCTTCCTTCAAATAAGCATATATGGAAGCATGTTTGAAAAAAAGAGGTAAGGATATAGTGACTTACCCTGTGATTTAAATTCTGTAATGATTTTTCTACTGCAAGTGGGGAATCAGAAATAAATGATTTATTCCTACAGAACATCTTTTCAAGAGGATAATAACAAATGCTTGCAGAAACTGTTATACCTTCAGAATAAATCACCTCACTTTGCTCTTCTTCCTACTACAAATCAAAAAAAATCCCACCTTTTATATATGTATGTTTTTACTGCTGATTGACTAAGAAATACGAATATCAATCTGCCAATATTTAATATATCTCTATTTCTTTATTCACATATATTAATTAGGTTTCATTTATTTGTGATAATAAAATGTGTTGAATCTTCTGTATTAGTGTTCAGATGAGATTATGAAAGCTTGCATTTCCATGTTTTAGAAGCACACAGCCCATAAAATGAAAAGTACATTACAGTGGCAGAATCCCATCCTTTCCATATCTGAACAAAGAAGTTAAAATACCAATTACACATTAATCACAGCTCTAACTATAAAGAAAGATCATCAAAGGAAGGAAGGGGAAAGCCTGGAGGTAGGGAAAAAAAAAAAGAAGAACCAGCCACTAAAAAAAAAAAAAGAAAAAAGAAACACCCCACCAAACCTGAGCCCTGTCGAGCCAGAAAAAGAACAAGCTGGCTGGTGACTTACTATGTTTTCATTTCTTCCTGCCAAATACCATTTGTTTACAGAAATAAATTTTCACATTCATGCTAAACATTTTTGCAATTCACATGTTTAATCAAAACAGTTAGTAGAAAAAAATCCCTAAGATGCTGCTGATTAGCATTCAGCTGCATAGCTTAATGGGAGACCATTTCATTAAGCACCTTTGGAAGGTTCCTTCCTGTTGTCATAACTCATTTTCATCGGGTAAATAAAAAGAACCATTCCTTCATACATTCCACAAGGAAGCATCATACCTCTGTTGCATTTTTATGTGGCTTCTTGAAATTGTACAACTCTTGCAAAAGCTCATATTCTGTCTTTGAAAAAGAAAAAAAAAGAGGAAGAAAATGACTCTTCAAATGAGAAACCAAATTCACAAAGCCTTCCTTCTTCAAAAAAAGGTAATTTTCCTACTCTAGTACTGCAGACAATAATGAGCATAACAGCCTCTCATCAGGACAGGCTACCACTCTTTGGACAATCAACACTACTGTGCCTTTTGAAAGGCAGCCTCCTGATACCATCGTGGCTAAGCACGTTATAGAGGGTAAAAAATGACAAAATCTATGATCCCTCCCTGATGAATCTTGCTGTGGGTATTTGGAAGGCAACCTCTGGAAACCCAAGCATAGCTTTTATGTCCCAAGCAGCAAGCAGAAGCTAAGTACACCCCTGACTTTGAATGTACACTCAATATTGATAGCAAGTGTACGAAATTCCCCCTATTTGGTGGTCATAATTTTTTACCATGTGCACTCCCATAGAAATATTTCTTTAAAATGGAAATATCTCTTTAAAATATTACCATGAATCATTAACCATGATCAGCTAATCTGCTAATTTAGCAGATCAGAGTTTCTCCACAGACATAGACACTTAAGGCTGGAACTCTTCTGTGAGTGGTACAAGGCTAATCTATTTACATACTTACCTGTGTGTACATTTCTTTGAATGGATTTTTAACTGAAAAAAAATCTAAGTCAATGTCCAAAACATAGGCATCCCCTTTTTGCAGTACTTGGCAGACATCTTTAACAACATCCCTCATTGGGCATTCACTGTTTTTGAGGCAGTTTGAAGCTGAGCACTCTGCCAACCTTTCTGCCCCATTGAGGGCACCTGCATTTTGTATTTCCTTTTCCTTCACACTCAGGATCATGTGATCAGGGTCACCAGGAGCCACTGAAGAGGAAGAAGTGGTGCTTGCTGTGCCATCTGTATTTAGCTTCAGTCTTTTAGCAGATGCTACTTCACCATTTCCTTCATGGCTGTTTGATGATTCAGTGGGATTGATGAGAATGACGTGCAAATTCAAAGGCTTCTGGTTTTCTAGCTGATCAGCAGGAACATAAAGACCATCACTTAAGAAGTAATGATCTGTGCCTGTAACCCTATAATTGACAATAACTCACAGTTAATGTACATCTTGGCAAAGCGCTTAAAAAAAGCATTTTATACTTTAGGGATCCAGAGAAAAATAAAAAGATGTTTGATGGGTAATGAAAGCAATAAAACTGTGTAGACAAAATTATTTCTTTTAATCCTCAGGTTTAAATTATGTTAAAGTTTTTTCTACTTCTTTATTGTGGAATAAATATATTAAAATTCACTCTATATGTTTTATGATATGCCTACAAGGTTTTAATGGGTAAGAGAAAGATTCTGCATTATGTGCTAAGATTAATTTGTGATTGAATTGAATTTTAAAGACAACATCCAGAATTGACAAGATATTATCAATACTATGGCATGTAAGATTGTAAAGCTATGGATATTTTTTCTTAGTTTTATAATTTTCCAGGAAAATTATGATAGTTGGGTTTGAGACCTGCCCTGAAATGCATAAATATTGAACTAGTACAAGTACAATATTATGAATTCATAGGTAGAATTTAACTTTTTTTACCCATAATTCCCGAAGTGAAAAAGATGTTTACTAGAGGATAAATAGCTAGCTATCAATTAAATCCACTTTAAAAAATCCAAAACCACTCACCAACCAAAAGCAACACTAAAACTACTACTTACAGTGAAAATTTAAAAAATGGACTTTTCAAGATGTATTTAAGCCTTAAGCATCATAAACTCACATTAAAAATAAGATTAAGAAATGTGAACTTCTCACTTGTGGCAAGACCTCATTTGATTACAGGATATCACCATCCATCAAACACAAAGACAAATTCTTTCCTAAGCAGAAGTTTGAAACTTGGTTTCCCAGTGTTTTGTAGATGGATTACCCCAAGCTTGCCAAGGTGAGGGGCTGGATTACAACTCCATCTTGTTGACAAGGTGGAAGATGTCACAGGACATCTGTTCCTAGTAATTCTGCTGGTTCAACATGAGCTCATAGTACCTCAGTGTCCACTAAGAAAGAGGCTGTTATCTGCTGCCTACCCATCTCTTGTCATCAAAACTTTTAAGATGTTTGTATTTATGAGGACTCCTTCCCTTTCTTTCTTCACGGTTTTGATAAGCCTAGAACCTGAAGAAAATGTATCTGTCTTCAAAAGGAAGCCTGAAATGTCATTTCCATGACTGCAAAGGCCACCAGTGAGAGAGTTATTCAACCACCATGAAATATGCCTATATATTGGCTAAATGACTAAATGCAACAGAAAGTACCAGCTTTTAAAACAAAATTATTTAGATTCCCTTTAGGCTTCAGATTCAGAATTAGAGCTTTAACTATTTTATTTAAGGTAGTAAGATTAGCATTTCTCAGCTGCTTTCTGTTAAACTTGCTTTAAAAGATATATTCTGCTATGCTCACAAGAGACATGATTTGCAAATAGCCATTAAAGCTGCACAAAATCACACCACAGTGAATATGATGAATGCAAAATTATTATGGACTGCATCCTGCAGAATGATGAGGGGCTCTGATTGGAACTTGAATCACAGAATAATTAAGAATCGAAGAGACAACTGGAAGTCTCTAGTCAATCATCTGATCAAAGCAGAACTAACTTCAAAGCTAGATGAGGCTGCGCGGGTCAATTTATCAAATGATGGAGAACTCACTACCTGAGTACCTGTTTCAGTGCTTAACTAGATTAACTTCAAAAACAAAACAAAAAAAAAATCCAAACAAAAAAAACTCACCCCACACTAGAAAAACAGAGTCACAGTTAATCCCAAATAATACTTTTACTAGTTAGAGCAAATATTAAATTGATACAAGTGTAACTGCATTATGTCCTAAAGAAATTATAAATATAAATTACATTTTCATCTTTACCCAAGAACACAAAAGAATTCCAATGAAAAGCTACAGAGATGGCTTTCATACTACTAGTGTATGATAGCAGACAATTTACCTGATTGTTGTTGTTGATACATCTTTCCCAATTAGAAAATTGTGTTTCCCTTCTGAGATCTGCTGAGCCCAGGGTGGGTGAAGCCATACTACTTGAGAAATATGGCCAGCATAAACAGCAGGCATAATCCAGTTTTCAATACTTAATTCACTGTAATCAACACAAAAAGACAGAAGACAGCAATGTTACTTTCCCTATAAATAAAAATGATCAAGAACACCACAAACATCTTCACATCTTGAAGGCCCCCATGCAAATCCTCTAAAATTAGTACTCCATGTAAGGGTAACATCTTTTAAGAAAGAAAAGGACGAAATCTTTATTCATAAGACAAACCAACAATGTCTGTACTAGACATAAAAAAGTTTGGACATAGAGTGAAATCAGTTATTCACTCTCAGCATGGCACTTTGATTATAAACTCCTCAGTGGTGAACCTGGCAGTGTTAGGTTAATGGTTGGACTCAATAATCTTAAGAGACCTTTCCAACCTTAATGATTCTGTGATTCTATGTCCTTTTTCTCTTGATACATCAGAAAGAAGAAAGTGCAAGGAATATCATCAACATTGTTCTAAACAACTTCAAACTGACCCCATGAGAGTATTTCATTGCAAACTGCTCCAAGTGTATTTTAAATGTCATCCCAGCAATTAAAGTGGGTCAATCCACATCCGCAGGATCAGCATCTTTCCTCATTATCAAGACCCTATGTTTTTAGGTGTATGATGCCAACTATATCCTGGGCTGAAGCAAAAGAAGCGTGATGAGCAGGTCACAGGAGGAGATTCTGCCCCTCCACTCTGCTCTGCTGAGACCACACTTGGATTGCTGCATCCAGCTCTGGGCCCTCAACATAAGAATTACATGAATCTGTTCAAGCAGGTCCAGGGAAGGCCAGGAACATGATCAGAGGGCTGGAATACCTTTCCTATGAGGACAGGTTGAGACAGTTGGGCTTGTTCAGCCTGAAGGCTGCACAAAGACCTTATAGGACCCTTCAATACCTAAAATGGGACTAGAAGACAGCTGGAGAGGGACTTTTTACAAGGCCATGCAGTGACAGGATAAGAGTTTAATCTGAAAGGGTGTGTGTTTAGATTAGCTACTAGGAAGAAATTCTTCACTGTGCGTGTGGCAAAGCACTGGAACAGGTTGTCCAAGAAGCTGTAGATGATCCATGCCTAGAAGTGTTCCAGGCCAGGTTGGATGGGCAACCTGAGCAACCTGGTCTAGTGGAAGGTGTCCCTGCCCATGGAAGGGGAGTTGGAACTAGGTGATCTTTAAGGTTCCTTCCAATCCAAACCATTCAATGATTTTATGATAGAGCCCATAAAACCTTTTAGTCATACAACAAAGAGAACAAAATATTGACTATGGCTAGGGTGATTCAAGTACTTATACACCAAATGCATCAGCTTCTAATTGCTGTAAATCATAATACTGAGGCAAACTATTTATTTTAAAACAGGAATAGCAGAGATCACTGTGGCTTATTACCTACCTACGTTAGAGGGTAGGGGGAAAATATTGGTCTTTATGATTCTAATAGGAATATCTTGTTCTACTTTAGATATTTAGCATGCCAACAAAGGATGTGCTAGTTCAATCTCAAAGTCAGTTTTTCAGTGTGAAGGGAGAAAAACTGCTTTAAAACTACAGCTTTTCAGACAAAGCATCCACTCAGAGTTCTTTCCTGTTACCCAGAGGAACTACTTGGAATAATACCATCATACACTACTGAGCAAATACACAAGGCTAACTCATACATGTTAAATTGCCTGATATGCAATACAACTTTTGCCATTAAAATATACAGTTTCATCAAAAGTGAAAAGACAGAAGATACAACTTGAATTTGACTTATACCTCTTTTGTTCATCCTTCCTATGCAGTCATACCAATATTCACCGTGGATCAAAGGCAGCAAGAAGTAGACTTAAAGTCTACTCTGAGGCAGTACTCAGGACTTACCTAAAAAGAGCTTCTTTGTCAAACACAGTGTCCGCAGGCATATTCACAGGAATGAGAAGGTCTGGATGGGAATCAAGATGAACAAAACTGATGTTACTGGCAGGAAGATGCTTTGAACCAATGGCACGATAGATGAAAGGCAGCACCTAAAGCAACATGAATAAAAACATTTTAATGATAACCAGTGGGCAGAAAAATGCAACAGCTTTAGCAGCAAAAACACCAGTACCACTTTTATTCCTTTAGAATTCAGATTAGAGAGAAAAGACAGAAAACAATACAAAGAGGAAATAATTCCAGTGGCTAGACAACTCATAAACAGTAATCATTATGAGCCCAAGCGTTCCAGATGAGAAACTGCTGAAGAATCACAGCTTTACACCCTTTCTTCTTCTTTATAGGAAATCTTGTTTGCAGTAGTTCTTCTCAGTAGCCATTCAACTCAGTTCCTAGATGTTTGTCTTTTTCATTTACAACTAAACCCCAGGAATGCCTTTCCTCTTCCGCAGATCATTGCCCCTGTATTTCCTTCCCCAAGCTATAAAGCTTCCTCACCACGCATGGGTGCTGTGGAGATAAAAACATTTTACTCCTTGTGTTTCAAAGTTAACTGATACAGACTGAAAACTGACCCCACCATGATTGAAACTTCAGCTGACCATTAAACCTATCCCTCTTGAAGAATTAGTTCTGAATCCCTACATGACTAAGTGGTCGCAACCTTTCTCAACTGCCCAACTTTATCCCCTGCCGAAGCTCTTCGCTTACAAGTGTGAAGAAAAGGAGATGAGGCAATTCACCAATTTACAGCACAGCAAACCACTGAACTGCAATAATATAGGGTGGCAAGAGTGAGAAAACTGATTCATGATACCTCCTACTCAGAACTGAAGTACACAGAGTGTCTTCCACAGTTAGAGGGTATCAACAGCCTTGGCTGCCAGAGCAAATCCAACAAGGGATTGTAAATCATAGCCCTATTACACAGGGAACGCGAAGACTGTAAGAAGCAACAAAAATTATGTGTGACCTCTACGTTACAACAGCAGCTGAGCTTCTTTTTGCATAAACCTGACTAAGATGACAAGCCCTGCAAACTGCATGGGCATAACTGTCAACCTACGTGTACTATTGCAGTAGTGTATAAAACAAGGTTAAAAATAACATGGGTTCCATGATCTATGGTTTTTACATCTTTGGAAAAAATAAATAATCGGGCTCACTAAACAACCTACAATCTTTTCAATTAAAATTGAAGCTTCATCCCAGGTAAGTGCAACTACATGTTTCAAGAGACACAAGAGACTAGTATCTCTAACCTTGCAAGTTCTCCTGATTTGGATTAAGAACAAAATTTCCTTCACGATAGCTGTTATTATTAATCAATGCATGATGCAGCTACTGAAAACTTGCTCTAGAGGAACATCACTGTCAGCAAGACTGATAAAATTTTCTGTGAACTTCTTACACTTTGAGACAAGAAGCCATTTATGTTTTAGGCAAGACAGACCAATTCATCCACACTCATATACTGAAACCACAGTGTATATACTTAATATTAGCAAAACTTTAAGCTAACTGAAAACAGAAATACAGTGACTAAAACAAAGAAGGATCATTAAGAGGCATTATCTCAGAATTCCTACCACAGTGACATTAAGTCCTTGGACACCATGAAAAATCAGCTAGCACAGCATCATATATTCAATGAGTCTTCATTAAAATGAACTGCATTAATCTACCTAAAAATCTGTATCATTATCTTCTTTAATAAACTTCACTACACTATTTCTCTTTGCACAGAATCTGTTATTTTAGGAAAAAAGCTTTAGTTTATGCCACTATAAAAAACCCCATGAAAAACCAGAAACAGAAGTTCAAAAGCAATTCCTTCTTCACTCCTTTTTTTAATGATTCACCAAAAAAAACCCACCCAAAGCTCCAGATTTAATATTTCTCATCAAGTGGGAGTCAATCTACTTGTTGGGATGGGATTATATTCATTTATCCTCTGTTGATACGTCAGACACTGGATAGGGTTGAGTCTCCAAGTACTCCGCTAATAGCTAAATTATAACAGCAGTGTAATGTAGGCATTATTTCCTCTCAACTATGGCAATTAATGACACAAAGAAGAGAAAAAGATTCAGCAATAATCTCTTTAAAAGATGCCAAAATGCGCTCATGGCAATAAGTAGCTCAATCGCTGATTCGGGAAGGAAAATCAGGCCTCCTGTGCACTGAACTTCATGGATAATTCAGTAGCGGAAGGAAAGGCAGGTTTTGAGTTTGTTCATAGATGTGGAGGGGAGGATCGTTCCCAAGGAAGTGCCCGGAAAACCCGCACAACATGACGGGAAAGCGCATCTCCCGGGGAGGCCGCCGGTGACCGCACCGGGCACCTCTCTTCGCTCCCGTCCGCGCCACTGAGCCTCCGCGCCGCGGACAAACACACGGACACAAACATACAAACACAAACAAACATACGAATTACTGAAGGCACTCCCCATGCCCCACCCGAGGCAGTCCCCATCGCAGGCAGCCCCATCGCAGGGCACTCACGTCCTGGTGGTCCTCCACCACCCACACGGGCAGGGCCGGGTAGTGCCGCCGGGAGGCCCCGCGGGGCCGGGACGCGCCGCCGGGCTCCAGCTCCGTTCCGCTCATGCCGCCGCTCTCCGCGGGCAGGCGGCGCTTCCGCCCGCAGCACCACCCACCGCTTTCCTGTTCCGGAGCCGGGGCGCTGCGGGCAGCGCTGGCCTCGGCGGCGGCGAGGGCACCAGGTGGGCTCGGCCTGCCGGGCTGTCCGCGGAGGGGTGGCGGGGATGCTCTTGGGCCGCTCCGCGCTGCTCGTGATGCTCCGCAGCGATCGGGGCCGGGGCGTGGCGGGGGCGCAGGTCCCGGGGTCGGGGCGCGGCAGCTCCGNTGGGTCACAGTGGGTCTTGTGGTCCAAGCTCCCGGCTCCGGCAGGGTCATTCCAGAGCACATGGCACAGGATTGCCTCTAGACGGTTCTTGAATATATCCGGTGAGGGAGATTCCACAGCCTGTCTGGGGAATCCGTGCAGGGAGCGGGCACACGCACAGTAAAGAAGTTCTTCCTCATGTTCAGGTGCAACTTCCTGTGCATCAGTTTCTGCCCGTTCGCTCTTGTCCTGTTGCACGGCACCACCGAGAAGAGCCGGGCGCCATCCTCTCTGACACCCTCCCGCAGGCACTTACAGACAGCGATGATGTCCCTTCTCAGTCCTCTCTTCCCGATGTGTCGGTGCCCTGCTGCTCTCAGCAGTGCATCTGCAGGCAGAGGCGAGTTAACTCGGTATTTTTCAGGGGACCAGTCCTGCTTTAGAAAGCAGTGGTTCTCATCAGTGCAATAAATTTCATCTTTACGTGACAGGGAAAGAGAGTCCTTTTCTGCATGTTTGAACTTAACTTTAAATGAAAATTGAATGTAACTTGCTTTTGCAGCAGAGAGCTTTAAAATAATTTGGGCGTTTAAAATAGTTTTGTGTATTTTTGAATTTTTTTTCAGTTGTGATTCTGCATTCTGGAGGACTGAAATTAATGAGACTAGAACAGTTCTTTGGCATTGGAGACATCTGAGAGCCGATAAACAAGACCCTTCATTTGAATGCTATAACACGTTAGAAACAAAAACATTTAAAGACAAGCACTGAGGTACAGCCTGTTTAAAGAAAATGTGAATGTTAGTGAAGACTAAAACAGCCTTCTGTTACAAGCCTGAGTTGTGTAAGAGCATAGCAGGAGAACTGAAGCAGAATTAATTTATCATCTACTGGATTATAGTTAATAATGTCAAAAGGATGCACTATTGCCAGACAAAATGGATGCTGACTTTCTTGTTTTCTACCCTGGTTTTTTTTTTTTTTTTTTTTTTTTTTTTTTGAGAGCCTTTACAAAGTTGGAGGGTACTGAGCTGGTACAGGCTGACTGGAAGGAACAAGTGGCTTTATACCATCATGACTGCTATCTCCTAAAAGAGTGAGATTCTCACTCACATTGGCCCTTGCTTGTTCTGCAGAGGGAATGACTGCCACCTATTCCAGTGGCTTCCACTAAGCTCTGCATATGTAAGGAGGGACCCTCTTGATTCCTCCTCTTTGTTGTCACTCGTTTTTGCCCTGTGTTTCTTCTCCCATCTCCCTCCAGTTCACCAGAAACTCTACTTTCTCTCAGCAAGAGCTACATCTTTTGCTGCAGAGGCTCAGGAATGCAGCTGAGAGCAGTGCTCTGAGCAGTCCAGGTTGGCCGTGTTGCACTGTAGCAGGTGGGAGAAGTCTGTGCATGTACTTCAGCATCAGCAAAGCCTCAGTGAAAGGGAGGCTTTGTTTTCTTTTCCTGGTGGTCTTTGCAATTATGCGTGTGTCTCCCCTTATGGAAAACAGAATTTGGCTTCTGGAGGTGCTTAGATAATTTTTTTTCCCCTCTCCTTCCATTCCAGCTATGATTTTTTTAAGTGTTTTTTCCCCTTTTTTTCAGTTTTTGAAACTTAACACTGTAATTAAAGAATCAATTTTAACTTTAATGAAGCACAGTGACTTTTATTTATAAGCATTAATGCCTTAAATACGTGCACAGTTTTGAGCAACACTTAAGCCTACTTAAAGCAGTGATAATTTCTCAAGGGTAACAGGGCTGAGAAGGCAGCTGAGGGATTTCTTGGGAACCATTTCTTTCAATGAAAATGAAGAAACAGCACAGTCTACACAAAATCTTTTTCATAACCTGTAAGACATGTAACGTCTTTGTCCACAGAACTATACCTACCTCACTCAAAATACTTTGAAGGCTCTGTTGAATTCAGTCCTTGGGGACTCAGTAGTGAATTGCTAGTATCTCATTTAAAATTCACATGATTTGTTGGGGCAGGTGATATGCAGTGAGGTGTTAGTAAAGTCATTCTGCCCGAAGTTTAGAATTGTGTTGTAGAAAGAACTCCTTGTTACTCATCTTGGGATGAGCACTGCAGTTGTTAATAATGAGTAGTTTCTTTGGTGTGGGGTATCTGAAGGTTTTATATCAAAGTAGAGGTGCTTGAATCCTTGACCTGTCATCATAAGGATAATTTGTTGAAATTAACATTGCCCTAATTTGTAATGCATGGTCCAGCTTGGGTTCTGGCTTAAAGAAAGTAGAGTGCTTTCATGGATTAGAGGCTTACAGGAATCAAAAGGGGCATAAATGATCTGCACTAAAGGTCTGAGGAGCACAAACCTGCCAGTGAAAGTCAGTGGATGTCATTCACTGCTTTTGTTAAAGGAAACTGCAGTTTCAGCATTTTAGGAGTACTTCCTGCAGATGCGTTGAGAACATCTTAGAAAAACTGTGTGACACTGGATTTTTATTTCCCTCCATAAAGGTGAGCCATGTCTTTCCACTCTGGGCGAGGATGTCCCCGTGGCCAGGGGGGACCAGGAGTGAGAACTTCATCCCAGACCTACCGCCCTCAGAACCTCCGGCAGCT
This sequence comes from Rhipidura dahli, assembly GCA_013399225.1. Lineage (NCBI taxonomy): Eukaryota > Metazoa > Chordata > Aves > Passeriformes > Rhipiduridae > Rhipidura > Rhipidura dahli. The sequence continues at coordinate 1,198,197 of VXAC01006218.1, forward strand.
TCACCCACAGCAGCCCTCCGTACAGTACCAGTATGAGCAGCAAACTGCCCCTCCAACAACCTACTCCAACCCTCCAAGCACTGGCTACATGCCTCCCAGGCCAGACTTTGTGCCCTATCCTCCGCCAGTGCCCCCTTCCACACAAAATCCCATCAGCCAGTGTCCCATGAGGCCACCATTTCCAAACCACCAGATGAGGCAGAGCTTCCCAGTGCCTCCGTGTTTCCCTCCCACTCCTCCGCCGGTGCCAAATCCTAGCAGCACTCCCGTGCCAGGAGCACCCGCTGGACAAAGCACCTTCCCGTACATGATGCCTCCCCCCGCAGTACCGCACCCTCCCCCACCGCCGGTCATGCCGCAGCAAGTGAGCTACCAGCCCGTGTACTCTGCGGGCTACTCGCAGCAGTCCTTCCCGCCGCCCGGCTTCAGCAGCTACCAGCACAGCTCCGGCTCCTTCCCGAGCAGCGCTGCCAGCAGCAGCGCCGGCAGCGGCCACTTCCGCCACGCCGGGCAGTACCAGGGAGACAAGTCCCAGAGCGAGCGGCGCTCCCCAGACAGGAGCAAGCACTACGATGAGCACCGGCACCGCGAGCACGGTCACATCCACGGCGACAGGCATCGCTCCGCCAACCACGGGGACCGGCGGGATCGCGGCCGCAGCCCCGACAGGAGGAGGCAGGAGAGCAGCCGGCACCGCGCGGATTATGACAGGGGCAGGATATCGCCTCATCACAGGAGTTACGAGAGAAACAGGTAATTTGAGGTATTACCTGCTTGCAGGGGAGCAGATGCGGTGTCGCATGTCACTCAGCCCTGCCTCGGGATGGAACCTCGGGGCTGGGAGCGCCGCTTATTCAGAGGGTCTGAGCGATCCGATCGGAGCCAGGATCGAGCCCTCGCACGGGAACCAGTGGCCCAAAATGTGGGCTCGCCAGAAGCTCTCCCGCTGCAAGCAGCTATCCCGATGGATACCTGCCCCAGGCTGGGCAGCCTGCCCTCGGCAGGTGCAGATCGCAGCTCGCCGAGCGCACGGCGATCCGGAGCACGAAGAAAAGGAGAGGGAGACTTCTGGTGGGGGGTGCAGATGGTTTATTATAATCAGAGGGAGACCAGAAATTCTCCCAATCACGCACCAGACACGAACTTTTAAGGCACAAGAAACAGGGCATGGAAAACACTAACATCCAATAACGCGGGGCTGATGGGGTTGGGCAAAGTAATGACGACCAATTATTAAAGATTAATCGAGAGGGACTTAATAACCGACCAATGACCTGTCGAACTGTGAAGAACTCTCTGGAAAGGGAGGCTGGGTTTGTGCTTCTCTCCACCCCAGGGGGTGTCTTAAGGGGTGTTTTTCAGAATTCCAACTCCTCTTTCTGAGCATCTTCCGATCCCGTGTCACTCAACCACTGTATAGCTGGTGCCTGAGCAACAGGCGGGGTCCGAGCCCCCCGAGGGAAGGCACCACCACAAGCACATGTCATCATTGTTCCATAGTACATGTTTACATAGATGGTTTCTTCCCTTACCCTTGTTTTTCCCTCCATTTCAGCAAGTAGCCATAGTCAGGTCTCATGGAAAGAGTTTCTGTTTAGACACTGTTGAGTACACTGCCTTTGCCTCACGTTTGTGAGCTGGCAGACTTGTTGCTCTTGTCCATGTATATAGTTTTCAAACAAGAGCTATGCATCCTACTGAGTGGATTGTTGAGTAGTGCTGAACACCTTTACTGTAGAAATTTATGCACATGTGGCAGGAAAATAGAGTTGGCACAGCTTTCTGCAGAAGACTCTACAAAGTTGAGTCTTACAAACAATTAAGCCCCAGCACTCTGAATTTCAAGATTTAGGTAGCTGAGTTAGGGTGCCGGTGTAACCTTCTTTCAGTAACCCTTGTATTTGTAGGGAACACTGACCTGGTGGGGTTTATAGTCTGATAGGAGCCCATATCTAATACCTGCAATCAGAAGTTCTCGTGAAAAGCTTGTTATGTTCAGGATGAAGACCTCAGCCAGCCAGCCTGTGATCTCAAGAGAGGACTGAGGTGAAAATGAGCATGGGCCAATTCTAGGCTTCACTGATGTCATTCAGGTGGATGAGTGTTCAGTGCTTATTTTGGGATTTATCATGAAGTGTCTGTCCTTCTTCATGGACACAAATAGCTTGGGCATTATGAGCTGACTTGGTGCCATTTGCTGTAGTGTGTTTTAGAGCAAACCATCATCAGTTAAATCTTCCTCATGGCTTAGATTCGTTGTGGTTGTAGCTCTATGTGTCAAATATTCAAAGTGCTGCTGGAAAGTTAAATGAGGGCTCCTGGATCATATGCTCTTAATTTTAAAGCTCAGAAATTTTTCATGCCATGTGTGGAACATGAATTTACGCATGAAGCACGTGTAAATGAAGCCACTTTGATTTACATACGCATAGACTTAATTATAGAACCTTAGGCACGTGCATTCGAAAAAACAACTCAAGCCTCACTCTGAGTAAGTTTACTTTGATTTTCAAAAGTGGGTTTTTCTAAAACTGAATACAGCTGGCATTAAGGCACTGGCCTTTTCTGTATGACATGCTTGTGGAATTTTCTCCTCTTTGCTGCATAATTTCAGGCTTCAGTTTCAGGTTTTGAAAATGCATGTTTTCAGTAGCTTTCTCAAACACTTTTGGATTGCTGCTTTAGGCCAATGGCTTCCAGATCTACTTGATAGTGTACCTGCTTGTTTTGATTCAGAACTCTTTCCACAGTTGGGGTTGGTTTTTTTGTGCAGCATCCATCTCCTGAGCAAAACAGATGGCATAGAATATGCTCTCTCTGATGACTGAAATCCATGCTTGAACAAGACACTGACAAACAAGGATGAATGGGGCCAGGGAAAAACAATAGATAATTTATTTGAAATTTTTTCTTTGTAAATTTGCATTCTGTTTAATATTATGATCATGGAAACAAACATTATATATATATATATATGTTCATAAATAATTTTGAGTCATGCTGTTAACCCACCAAGCCACTTGAGGCACCTGTTTATAATTCCCAGTGTATCAGCAGACTAGAAGTTTTAACAGATGCACAATGAGTTGCCAGCTGTTAAGAGAGTATAAAAACTGCCTGTGTGATCTTTCCTGCCTAATAAATACAGTAATTTCATAGAATCACGTAGGTTGAAAAACATCCTTAAGATCATCAAGTCCAACCTGCAACCTAATGCTGCCAGCTCCACCACTTAACTGTGTCCCTAAGTGCCACATCTATATCTCTTTTAAGTGCTCTTTTAAAGGATGGTGATACCACCACTTTCCTGGGCAGCCTCTTTCAGTGCTCGATAACCCTTTGGGTAAAGAATTTTTTCCTATAATCCAAATGAAATCTCCCCTAGTGCAACTTGAGGCTGTTTCCTTTCATTCTGTCGCTTGTTACCCGGGAAAAGAGGCTGATCCCTACCTGGCTACAACCCCATTTCAGGCAGTTGTAGAGAGCAACAAGGTCTTTGCTGAGCCTTCTTTTCTCCAGGCAGAACAGCCCCAGCTCATTCTCCAGACCCTTCACCAGCCCTGTTGCCCTTCTCCAGACTCGCTCCAGCACCTCAATGCCTGCCTTGCAGTGAGGAGCCCAGAACTGGACACAGGATTCCAGGTGCAGCTTCACCTGTGCCGAGTACAGAGGGATGATCAGGGTCCTGCTCAGGCTGACCACACTATTGCTGGTACAGGCCAGGATGCCACTGGCCTTTCTGGCCATCTGGGCCTATGCTGGCTCACATTCACCTGCCTGTGACCAACATCCTCGTTTGTTCTGCTGAACAGCTTTCCAGCCACTCTTTCCCAAAGACTTCAGTTAATATAAAGCTCTTTGATCCCAGAAATGTGTTTGGGTTGTCCAATTCTTTATATGTATGTGCTAGCTGAGTCTTGTAGATGAGAGTCACAGTTGCAGCATCATGCAGATTGTCTGTCTCTGTCTGGTCTTTGTGTGTGCTTGAGGTGGCTGTAAGGGAGAGAGGGCTTGCCTCAAGCACTTGAATGACTGCTGTACTTACAAAGCTATTGTGCTTGAAATAGGTTTTCTTTTCCCTCCTTGGAGCATTTGCAATGGTTATAGATACAACAATCTTACCCTTTGCCATTCGTAACAGGAGAAGAGGAAGAATGATAATAAGTCCTGTGGTGAGTTCATAGATGTTGCCTGTGTGTGGTGTGAATTAACTCTTGTACTGAGATAGATGGCTTTGTTGACAAAGGTGGAGGACATGGACAGGTGACTGTCTTTTACAAGTTTCTTGAAGGTCAGCGTCAAGAGCATCTTTTAGCAGTCAGCGTGTGGCTGTCATTTTGCATAACATGATCTTAGACTGCTTCTGTGTTCCTTTCAGGTGTAGAGTGTATGGAATACCAGATTTCTCATTCAACTTATTTTTTGAACTTTTCAAGGGAGCGGGAGAGGGAGAGGCATCGGCACCGTGACAGCAGAAGGTCACCATCACCAGACAGGTCCTACAAAAAGGACTACAAGAGAGCAGGAAGGTAAGGAAGGCTGCATGTGGTCTCTTGAGCATTTGAGGCTCTGTGCATCCACTCATGTGAGGTTTTGTATATGCATATGTGTCTCATTTGAAACTCAGAAAAGATGAGTGTCTTAAATTTATAATCATATACTGATACATGCAAATGCCAGTTATCTCAAGACCTTGTAGAGTTAGAAACAGGATTAATCTCTGGAGAGAGATTTTCACTGCTCTGTCCTAAAGATTTTCTCTTACATCTTCTGTTCCGTAAAGTACCAAAATTATTTAAAGTCTTTCTATCTTTATGTTATCTTTTAGAGACTTTTCTTATGTTGCTGCATATTCTTCTTTCTGAATTTTGGGTAATTGAAATCATTACAACATTATTGGTTTTGTAGGCAGAGGAGATTTAAAAAAAGAAAGCCAGTAGTTTCCTTATTAATCTTTTGAAAGCATTACTCTTGTGATGCATAAGGAATATCACACATTGTGTTGTTCAAAGGCATGTTAAAGTAACAGAAGTGTGGTTTCTGTATAATCTTTTTAATAATACCTGAATTCTTTTGTCATGCCAATAGTTTGTGGACTATGTTTTGAAACTTCTTACTGTAACTTTTAGTTGTGAGTGATGTGACTTTTATTTTTTACCACTGAGTTCCTAAGAAATAAAATTAAAAGAAATTCACCTAGAATGCAAGTAGGAATTGGAATTTAAAATGGCTTTTAATTTTAATTCTTAACTATTTGGCTTGAAATAAAAAGCACATTGAACTTTAAGTCATTTTTATAGCAGTTCAGAGCTACATTACTCTCGTACTGTTTATGGTGCAAGTTAAAAGCTGGAAAGGCAACTGGATTTTGCTGCAGTTTATAGGATAGACTGATGTACTAATCTGAAGGAAACTCTTTTTAGTTTTAAACTGTCACTGTTAAAATAATAAAGAGAATTGTTTTTGTTTGCTTTCTTCCACTAAGCCGTTCTCCAAGCAGAGAGAGAAAGAGAACCCGATGGGAGGAGGACAGAGAAAGGTGGTCTGAGAACCAGAGCTCCAGCAAAGAGAAAAATTATACTGCTGTCAAAGACAAAGAATCAGAAGAGAATGCATCTGAGAAAAATGAAGAGGAAGATGAGGAATTGCTTAAGCCAGTCTGGGTTCGCTGTACCCATTCTGAAAGCTATTATTCCAATGACCCTATGGATCAAGTGGTATGTCAATGAGAACTCTAAAATGATTGCAGACAGTCCTTTATATAATAGGAACCTTTCAGCAGGATCATGTTTTGTGTCATTTGTGTCTTCTCTCTTCCTAATCATCTCAGTCTTTTAACCCTGTTAGGGGCTTCATTTGTTGCTGTTCTTCTCTGATTTCATCAGTTCATTTTGTCTGTTGGCATTCAGATAAGTGGTACATAGAAAGGGGGTACTTTTTTTTTTGTCTTCAGGAGGGAAAGATCTATTTTTTTGCCAACTATACTTGTGTTTGAGCAAAGATGCCTCAGGCACCATATATTCCTACAACCTTGAAGAAGTGCTATACCAGCAAATGAAATAATTTGTCTGCTAGTTCACATGGTTAAGCAGTGATATGATATATGATAATGATATGCTAAAGCCTTATTAGGTATTCCCATGTTTCACTGAACTACAACGATCTGTCTTTCCCACCTTCTTGCTTTTTTTCATGAAATGCTGGTAGTTGTTGAGTTCTTGTGCTATATCACCACTGTCCTCTTTTTGTTCTGTTGTTGTTCTAATTTTTTTTTTGTTAACAGGGGGACTCTACTGTGGTAGGAACAAGTAAGCTCCGAGATCTGTATGAAAGGTTTGACGAGGAGTTAGGAAAGCGACAGGCAAAGGCCAAAGCAGCCAGGCCACCATGGGAGCCACCAAAAACCAAGCTGGATGAAGATTTAGGTAAGCTGAAATGATGACAGTGCTCTGAAATGGAATAATCTCTAGTTAACCTGTTTTGGCAGTTGTGTGTATTTAATAATGTTGGTGGGTGTTTTTTAGATCCTTCCTTAGTATTTCATATCCATGGGAGTTTTACTGCAGCTTTTGACTGAAGTAGAGCTCAATTCTGTACCCAGAAAGCCTAGGGGAAAATGGAGGATATCCAATACTACCAAATGCTAGTTTCTTCCATGGCATAAAACACCCTGAGCATGATCAGATAGTCCAGAGAATGGCATATGAGGGGTTTTGAGGAGCTCCTGGTTTTATATTTCTAAAGAGCAAGCAAGAGTAGTGGTGATAGACTCAGTGCCATAAAAGCAAACTTAGGAGTTTTTCTTCAGTATTGTATTTTTGTTGTGCAGCTCTGCTTACTATGATCAGACCTGTGCAGAAGCATTCGTTTTCCTAGCATTCATTATCTGCATTATCTTGTGCTACCCATAGGGATCCTCTGGCAGCAAAATACATCCAGCAGCATCAGATACTGGGGAAATACTGGTTGAATTAGCAGGGCAGAGGTTTTTATAGTAATTTGTCTACTCAGAAGTCAGTGAAAGCTATTTTCCTCGGTTTGTTTTGTGAAAACTGTTGTTCTTTTCATACTTCCAGCATTTCAGTGTTTCACAGTGTATTTTTTAGTCAGTTGCCTTAGTTCAGGAAATTTGTAGGCATATCACAGTAATTTAGATACTCTGTTGGGCTTGCTTTCTAAATACTGCTTCATGTTGGCCAGGTGAGCTGCTTTAAACTCTCATGTCTCATCTTAGTAACTCATTAAAAAGTCACATATCAAAAATTCTAAAGCTGAATTACAGGCATAATGGCATGGTTACATGCTGATGGTATAAAAGGATGCAATGAAGAGGAAAGAAAAAAATACAGATGAAATAAAATGTGAAATCACTTTCATAAAGGAATTCTTCACATTTTTTTGATCAGCAAATTTGCATATATTTAAACTCCTTCAAGAATCACTAGCAAAGTAAATTGTAGGGTTTTTTAGGAGGCGTTTTTTCATTTGGATGAATCAAGGATGGGACTGCTACATTCAACATACCTGTGTAAAGCTATCATTGCTCAGAACTCTGAGGAAGAAAGCCAGCTGCTTTAAGCTAAAATGTGATAGGGCCAACAGCAACTTCTGCATTTTATTTTTCCACTCTTTGTGGAGAACCTGAAGGCTCTATTTGCTCTCTTCACTCTTCTCCTGGGCTAACTTGGTGTCTGTGCCAGCTTCTCGTGCAACCATGTAGTGTCTAGTAGTTTGTCTTATTTTTTAGTTGAAGTAAGTGCTGTTTCTGTTCTGGCTTGTGTCAGCAGTAATTGTGTGTTGCAGTGAGGTAGCAGTGTGCTCCAGGAGTGCTTTTAGGTCATGAAAGGCTGATGATGGAAGAAGTTCTTTACTTGAAGGCGATAAGGCACTATAACAGGTTGCCCAGAGAGAGAAGTTATGGGTGTCCTATCCCTGGCAATGTTCAAAGCCAGGCTGGATGGGGCACTGAGCAACCTGGTCTAGTGAGAGGTGTCCCTGCCCATAGCAAAGGGATTGGAATTAGATGGTCTTTAAGGCTCCTCCCAACCCAAACCGTTCTATGATTTCAATACGTGACATCAAAAACTTCTGTGTTTGTCTTTTGAAGCTCCAGCTTACTCTCCATGCACATTTTGCACCTGAAAATAGATCTCAGTATTAATCAGTTGTAAACCAGAGAACTTTTGAAACTTTAGTTTTTGTGAATATTTGTAGGAGTACACATGTGCATACTTTGTAAGAAAACTCTATTTCAGCTGAGCATAGATGACCTATGTAAACCATGTGTTCCAAGGACATATTTTAATAACACCTTATGCCAAATCATGTGTAAAAATACATCTTGATTAAAAAAAAAAAAAAGGAAAACATTTTCCTAGTGATAGTCTCTCATTTTCTCTCTCCCCTTTTTCTTTCAACTAAGGAGAGTCTCATGTTCAGTAAATGTGTATTTTAAACCCATAGTTTCACAATATTTAAAAGCACTGACAGTACAGTAATATATTTTCTCCTAAGTCAAAACTTGACAAATGGAAGAAATGTTGCATTTTATTCCAAGAATAATAAACTTTACTTGCATCCTGGTATATGTCTTGGCTATGAATGCATTTATTTAAATTGGAGCGGAGGATATCTGTGAACAGGAGTGACAAAAATTACGTGCATAAGAAAGGGAGTTGCTTCAAAGTACCACAGGAGATTAGAGATATGCGAGATCAAGGTTTTTGAATGTGGGGGCTTTTCTAATATTAAGTCCAGACATTAATTCGTGTTAGAGAATGCATTGCTATGGAGAAGAGAGCATGTGAAAGTGTTTTTCAGCTGTTTTTATTTCTTCTGTGTGAATCAGAGAGCTCCAGTGAGTCAGAGTGTGACTCCGAAGATGACAGCAGCTGCTCCAGCAGTTCGGATTCGGATGTTATTGACGTCATTGCAGAAATTAAGCGTAAGAAAGCCCACCCTGATCGTCTCCATGAAGAATTGTGGTACAATGATCCAGGACAGGTAGGGTGTGAGGAAAAAGTACTGACTATCCAAAGGTCATACTCCCAAAAACTGAAAATTCTGCCTTGTTTCCAAACATGCAGAGTGACTTCTGTTTCATAATGCTTTCTTTACCCCTGTTTTCCCTTTTTTTCTCTCATCTTCTTCAAAGCATTTCACTTTTGATTTCAAGAGTGTGGTTCCAGCTAATTAATCCTGGGATTATTCAGTTGGAATCATGTCTGACAGCATTAATAAAAACTGAATTGCTAACAGTATGCTAATGCTGTCCTTTTAGCCCTGAGATAAAGATACACAGCTGAATTCTGTGGTGGAGAAAAGGCAATATGTGTACATCCTTTACAAAATTTTCACCTTAAGCTCTCAGCTCATAATGATAAATAATGTTTTAAATATGCAGTTAATGCTTTTAATTTCATGTCTAATGGTTCTTTTGTAATTGCATGGAGATTGTAGTTCTCATTAAATGTAATTGCTGAGCTCATGAAGTGCTGTTTAGAATGTACACATTGTGCTGAAGACTAGTTTTTGTTTGCAAGTTCACCATCTTCATCTTTCTTACTTAAATATTTTACAATCTATTTTCTCATTTCAAGTGGCATGACAGTAAACTTATTTTTCTGGTACTTTGTGTGATGTATGGGTTTAGCATGCAACAAATCATAATGTGAAGAGATACTGCAATGCATATTGCCACTGTGGTAATTCAAAAGTCTGTTGAATATTCTATTACAGATTTATGCTTCTAGTTTAAAAATAATGATTGAGCATAGCTAGCTGTTTTTATTTGTATGGAAAACAAAATTAGCAAACTGTTTAGATATTTAACAGAAAAAATTGTGTAGCTCTTGGGCACACTTCAAAGTAATGTTCTGTGAAGAATATTAGCGGAAAAAAAGTAGAATATCTGTAGTAATAATAGATTTGGGAGTGTTTGGTATATGAGTTTCTTGCTGAAAAACATTCTTTCCCAAAAACTTTCTTGAGACTGACTTTTCATCTTTCTTGAAAGGGCTAAAATTAGTTATGGTGAGCTTGTCAGTGCTGTACTACTGTGTAGATTTCATTTGAAAACATTTGAAATTTTCCTAGGTATTTATCTGGTGTGACAAAATGCTTTCTGTTAATAAATAAAACAGGAATGATTGCCATGCACTATGACATGTACAAGTACACTGTCTGACATGGCACTAGATTTGTAGGATGGATCTTCCCAACCCTTCAATCTGAGAAGCTTGTTTATTAATTTGGATAATCTCCAGCAGTGCTGACAGTTGCCAGAAAATAAATTGTTAAATTCAATGCCACCACAGTGGCTTTTGCCTTACAAATGTGATCTGCTTGTTTGTGTTGCTCTGTTAGTCAAAGAAGGCATTGCCTATGTAAATTTGTGAACTCTCACCATCATTTTACCACCAACTCATGATTGTTTTCCTGCATTTTTTTCTATGAGCAGTGTTGTTAGGGACAAGCTAGAGATGTGTCTGACTTGTTTCTCAAGTCTTGGGCTTTACAAGTACTTCACATCTCTCTCAGTTTTGGCTCGTGCAGTTAATATAAGAGAAGCAGTATTGATGCTGAACAGTTCTAAGAATTAAGGATGAGATTTTCAAAAATAAGTGATGATTATTTTAATAGCCCCAGCAGACCCTTAGCGTTGGAGCACTGATGAGCAATTAGCTGTTGACTGCGTTTTTAACTCTCTTCTTGGCTTGTTGCTGTATATAGTGAGAAAGAATGCTTCTACCTATGAGCATGATTCAAGTTCTTTGAGCCTGGTCTTTCCTTGAGGGTCTCAGAATATGGAAAAATTGTGTGAACAACAAGCTGTCACATCACTCCATTTTTAGGATTGTGTGACTGAGTTTTCACAGGAGTAGGGAAGAGCCCTTCTTACATTCCTGTGCACATACTCACTGTGCCAGTTGGAAGAAACTGAGGTGAACATTTAGAGAATTAACATCAAAACAAAAAGGTTGCATCCCTATCCCAACTGCCTAAAGTTAACATTAGCAGTGGTTTAATGAGTCTTTCTTCCTGTGGTATCTTCACATTATATCTAATATATGCTCATGCCATTTAGCCCCATCATGGATGCCATTTGTGTTTTCAGACTGCTTGTAATAGCATGGAAAGTTCTGCTGTTTTTTCTATTGCATTGCAAGTTTATTGTTTGTTTGGGCTTCTTTTTCCCAAGTCAAAAAGAAGTTTAATTTCTTGGTTTCAAACTTCGATTGAAACCTGGGGTTGGGAACTTACTTTGTTTCTCTGGTTTGTTTTTGGGCTTCTTTTCAATGATTTCTGCAATGAGCATAACGTTAAGAGCAGAAAGCTTTAGGCTGTTGTTGTTGTTAGGCAGTAGTTGATAGTCTGCATTGATCTTGGTCATAAAAGTGAAAAAACACCAGCTTTATAATGTATGCACTGGCCATTTTTGGTACAGTTACTTGATGCACCCATACAGAATACTTAAGTGGGTATTTCTTCCCCCTTTATCTTTTTTACTGATCTGTTCACAGAACGGATTTGAAGTATTCCCATTAGTTCTTTAAAGTACCAAGTAAAATCTTAGAAGGGTCTGCATTTCGGGGGATAGCCTTGTTCCATGGCAAAGGGCTTAGTCAAGGATGGGTTTTCAGTCAGAGAACTCAGTGGAACTGTTTGAATATGGAGATTTCAGCCTGTAAATATTGACACGTGCATGTTTAGGACCTGAATTTCGTTTTAGGCAGTCATCATGCTGTTTGTGTGTATAAGCAATGGAAAAGAGGTATATAATAGCAGGGTAGTAGAATTCTGCTGAGAGTGTTTTTCCATCTTGTGCTTCTGAAACAGTGATGAAGTTCTAATGCTGTTGTGCAGTTTTCTTATATTAGTCTATACTGTTTTCAGTTTTATTGGCTTAAGAACATCCACTTAATCTAAGCATGACAGGCTTTTAGAAGCATCAGCACTCAGGGCATTAAAACCAACATACTTTTCCAAAACTGCTTTTCAATAAAGCCAGAATCCTATTTTGTTTTTGACAGATGAATGATGGACCTTTGTGCAAGTGCAGTGCTAAAGCCCGGCGAACAGGAATAAGACATGGCATTTATCCTGGTGAAGAGGTATTAGTAATTCTAAGGATTGCAATTATGAATACAAACTTGCAGCTGTAAATTCCTGCTTGGGTTGATTTGAGGGGTTTTTCCCATAATTTACAGGCTGAGTAAAAAAACTCCCTTGTGCAGCTTTAAATCATTCTGTTATGTTACCTCATACTTAAAATGCAATATTGGTAGTGAAATCCACCTGGAAACTGTAGAAAACTTTTGCTTATGTTTGCTTAGTTTTAGGTTTGTTTGGGTTTTTTTTTAAGTTTCTGAAACACGATTATGTTAATAGAAAAGAACTTGTGATCAGAAGATCTGCTATCTTCAAGTGGATGAATATGTTGTGGAGGGCCCACTTTGTGAAGTGATTGCTTTAAAAGAAAAAGTAAATAGTAATCCTGCTGCTGACAGAAGCAGCAGGCTTGTCAGGAGACATTCTTGCCTTAGCATGTAGGCTTTACGATTTATCTTTGTGCTTTTTCTTGAAAAATTTTATTTTTCAGTAGGCCTTCTTACATATATTTACTGAAACAATCTTTTATTTCTCTGCAGTTAAGGAGTTATGCAGGTTTCTGTGAATTATTTGAGTTGAGAAAATTGGCTTTGGTCTGAAGCTTGCTATATATAGCTCCACTTCAGAATCTTTTCCTCCCCATGTTACATCTAGGGTTCTTCTTGCAGAGGAGGGAGAAAATTTAGGAGAAGAAAACTACTATATATGAAACTTGCTGCATAGAGGCATCTGCTCCCTGGAACTATAATACCATCTGTGAATTGCATGTTTCACAAAATCTCCTGGGATATACTACTTTTTGCAGTGTTCTTTAGATGGAACTGCCTGGTTTTGAACTAGCTTGTTTGCAGCTGCCTTGTTGCAGCAGTGAGAAGCTTATTTTGGGGCTGAAGACCCAGTGTAATCACCCTACTTGCTGCCTAAGGTTTGCAAAGTGTCCAGAGCAGTGTAGTGGTGTAGCTGTCCCCATTGCCTCAGGCCAACTTTTCTTCTGCTGTTCAGAGTAGTACCCTGCTCAGGGCAGTGGTTTTATTCTTTTTCCCAATGTATTCCAAGCAGGCTGGTGGCAGCCTCTGAGCTGCAGCAAGTTGTATGTAGGGCATATGAAAAACTGGTTTTGTCTGACTGTTGAGGAGTTTAGGTCTTTACACAGGACTGCTTCAAAACAGTCTGAAAGGAAACGTGAAATTCCAGGTGTCAAGCATTACAACCTTGTAGTAGAGTGGGGTTACCCTGTCATCACTCTGTGGTGATAGACTAATCCCTTCTCTTCAGGCCTCAGATTTCCCCCAGACAGATGGGCTGATACCTGTCTATCTTGATAATGTCCCTTGAGATTGTCTCGTGTGATGTCCAGGTTCCTCTTCATAAGCTTTTAAAATGCATTTCCTGAAACAAATTTATGTAGAAGAGGAAATCAGTCTGGCACGTAAACAGGTAGCTGTTGTGTGTAAGAGACATGGAGAATTAAATGGAAAATGAAAGAAAGAATTCAATGTTTTTTGCTTTTGAACAGTTTTAAAAATATTTTTTAAAGTGGAAGTGGAGATAAGGCCACACTTTCCTCCTTCCCAGAATACTTAATCATGACTACCTGCTTTTATTTAATTTTTCCTGATGCATATTTCATGGCTATTAGAAATGCTTTATTCTCTCTTTAAATCTAAATTTGCCTTGACTCTACATAACTCTACTTATCTCTTTCTTTAAGCCCATTAAACCATGTCGCCCCATGACCAACAATGCTGGGAGACTGTACCACTATCGAATTACTGTGTCACCTCCCACAAATTTCTTAGTAAGTACTTCATAAAGAATTCAAACTAGGACTCTGATTTTGTTTTCAGTGACAAAAGTCGTACTGCTTCTTGCTTACTCCGTGGTGCTTTTGTTTGCTTTTTTAAGACAGACAGACCTACTGTTATTGAGTATGATGACCATGAATATATCTTTGAAGGGTTCTCCATGTTTGCACATGCCCCACTAACAAACGTAAGTATGCTCGTTGCTACGTACTTTAGGTTTCATACAGGGGATTTCTTTAGAAGGTGCACATTCTGCCCTGAAGCAAAACCTCTCTGAAAAAACAACACAATCTTGCCAGCACTGGGGACTGAGGAAAGATATTTGTGCTAATGAATCTCAGGTTTTGTCTTGACTGATTGTGGTAAGCATCATCTTTGAACTGTCACTGAGGCTGTGATGTGCATCGAAGTAATGTTTTTACATGTTTCACAGTTTGAAAGTGAATTAAAACCATGGAACAACTTGTTAAAACTGCTAATTGGATTTGAATTGGATGAGTGGATTTATTAAGTTGGCAAAGTTTAAAAAAACTGGCAACAACAAAAAAAAGTTTTTCTCTTCAAGTGACAAATTAAATTATTCAGAGATCCACTCTAAAGGGTTTTCTCCCTTCTTAAAACTTAATTAGATGTCTCCAATACTTTATAACAGCTGTTCAGCTTCTTCAGGACCTATCAAGTAAAAGCTGTAGGTATATACAGGTGTTTGTGTTTTGAAAGCAAGTGTAACGAGAAGAGGACTTGATTGGTACCTGACTTCCTTGCTTTTCCAATATAAGCTGAGTTAGCCAAACATTAGTGGAAAGTATGCAGGTGATTAATTTCTGTATGCTTAAAGATTTTTTTGTTATATTGGTTATTTCAAGGTTTTCTCAAAAATCAGTGTGATAGTTTCTGTGCTTTTATATCTATTACTAGCTACATCACCAATGCTACAACTCAGTGTAAGAATGGTTATGAGTACAGGACTGGGATGTAAGAATATTGGAACTGAGAGGTACTGAGAAGAAACTACTTTGACCCTGACAGTTTGCTTACATAACAGATGTGATAATACTTCACTTTTGGTGGTCAGGGGAAGGGACTCTTGTTGACAAGTCAGTGAGAGTGGAGTTCAGCCTCTGGCATGGCAATGGGAAGCACTGCTGCCCAGTAGCATTAACTTAGCCTTGGGATTCCAGGCAAATTTATGTCAAGGCTTTAGGTTTTCACGTTGCAAATGAGCAAAAAGGAGCCATTTTGTTTTACTCATGTTAAAAGAATAGAGAGACCCCCGTATTTTTACAATTTTGGTGTCTCCTATGTGACAGCAAAGCAGAGAGTTACAGAAATCTTTAATATACAGACAGCAAGGAAAACTCTTCTTTGGTATGAGTAGTTAGTGAAGCTGTTAAGCTGTAAAGTGCATCTGTGTTTTTTCCCATTCCAGATAGGGGAAGTGATCAGCTACAAATGATTATTTTTACAGAGTTGAATACAAAGGCACACTGTGGTGTCAATTCCTGTACTAACAGGTATAAAGCCTTTTGGAAGGAGTCTCTTGATGTCATGAGATGATTTTTGGCATACAACATAAAATCTGCTCTTTGAGGGACACTTTGGAAAATATTTGCTAAAAGAGAGGTAGCAAAAGGTAGTAAAAACAGAGCACTTAACACCAGCATCTTTGCATTAACCAAATTTCTGTAGTATGAAGTCTTTTTTGAAGGTTTGAACAGGTAGGGTTATTAGTGAGTTACTGCTGTTATTACTGAGTAATAACTGAGCAGCTCAAGTGTTAGGGAAAGTGTTTAATACTGTCATAGGAAGAATTACAATTTTCATATTATAAATACCAAACCAATTTTATGTTACCAACCACATGTTCCTTTACTGTGTATTTGCTTGTTTACACGAAACTCCAGTTCATGGAGAGCTTAGCTGTGGTCAGTTCTCTAAAATATTTAACTTCTAGTCTAAATTATGTGTTAGAAAGTAAGTAAACAATCCCTGTACTTTTTTTAAAGCCTTACTGATTTAAGTATGTCAGGTTTTCATCTGCTCAGATTCTAAATGGTATATTTAATGGTATATTCCAAGGTTTTGGGGGGGGGAGGGGGGGGATGTATTCACATTTGATACTGTACCAAATTGTAAGACATGCAATTTTGGTTGGTTGGTTGGTGCAGCTTCTTAATTTATCATGCAGATAACAATAGATTTTTGTAGTCAAAATAGTCAAATGTTTGTCAGTGGGCTGTAAGAAGATGCAAGCAGAATACTGCACCTCTGCTATGTACATTGATTTCACTGCAAGCCCATCACTGTTCAGATATTTATTTGTATGCTTATCAGTGTAAAGTAACATTGGGTTGCTTCACTTTCACAGATCATGAAATTGTTCTAACATTCTTTTATACTTCTGAGGCCAGTGGGTAGTAAAATTTGGTAAGAGCTATAGATGTAAAAGGGAAAATTAGGCATTTTTGTAGTCTTCTAAGAATTTAGCTTTTTTCTCTGAAAATCCCATTAAAAATGAAACACCTTCAGCAGTTTATGGACCATAAAAAGATGAAAAAAAGGAATTTAATTTTTTGTCTTGCTATCCAGTCAGGTGAAATTCTGAGAATATTTATTGCATGAAATTAGTATAAAACTGTAAATTTATCCCTAAGCTATTACATTGTTGCTTTGACTTAAAACTACATTTTAAGACAGTGGAGCTGACACAATTGGCAGTGAGCTAAAAACACCTTGCTTTCAGATCACTGTATCAATCTGACATATTTTCACAAACAACAAATTCACTTGCAAATATCCAAGTGAGAGAAGTTACAGGTTGACTGAGGGTTTACAGGTGTACTTTTCCTTCTAAAGAAAATTTCATCTCCAGTAGGTGGCATTATTTAACCTTCCTTGCCCATGCCTGCTGTCAGCACTGTGTTTTATTACGGAGGTGAAGGCTGGAACTGGTGCTCCGTTTACATGTGCTTGTGTTCTTGTCTTTGCATGATCCCCCAGAGCAGCTGCTTTAGTAAGTGCCCTTTTCAGCAGACAGTAATGCCTTTGCATACAAAAGTATATTAACTATACATTTGGTGCTGTATAGTTTTTAATGCTGAATTTCTCTCTTCCTTCCAGATTCCTCTATGCAAAGTAATCAGGTTTAACATTGACTATACCATACATTTCATTGAGGAGATGATGCCTGAGGTAAGATGGATAATTAGTCTAGAAGTCAGAGTGGGTTATGAGTTATTGATATGTTTAAGGATGAAACTCTTCAGTATCCCACCTTGTGAAGTCTCTAAGAGACTGGCTCTGTTCTGGAGTGACTGAAACAGAACTTGCACTTGCAGGTACTAGCATAAATCCATCTACCTGGGCTATCATATATTAAAATCAAGTAGTAAGAAATGCTTGTATCCATAGGTTCCTTTCCTTTTAAGTTATATACAGTATCTGTAAATTGAGTTAGGCATTACCCTTCTATTATGTATGTCAAAAATAAGGCATATGGAGGTACTCCAGGACCATGTAAGTCAGTGGCAGAGCTGAAACTTAATCAGAAGTTTGAAGCTCTGAAGATTGCTTATCAGTACTTAATGTAAGCTGTTGCCAAAACAAATTTCCTGTGGATACAAACAAAGCACATTGAGTTCATAATCTGTTTGTGGTGGGGTTTTTTATTACAAATTAATGCCTGGTGGAGCCAGTTTGCAAAGTAAATTGCTGCAGTGGAACAGTGTGTGTAGGTAGAGAAACACCCCTGCATATTAACTACAAAGATAGGATCAGTATTTAATTTAGTCACATATATTTACATTTTTCTTTCTAGTTATCTCTTTTTTTGTTACTCAACGGCATCTAAATGTATGCAACAGCCCTGAAATTCCTCAGAAAGACTAATGTGATCAAAGCAATTAATTTCTTGTTAGTGAATGTACTGTGTTGTCTGCAAATCTTGAACTGAAACAACAAATGGCTACCAAGCAAAACAGGGAAATGAACATTTTGGGGGGCTTCTAGATTATTTGCAGACCGTCTTTACTAATGATTTGTGAAACAGACTGTGGTATTAAATTTGGAATTTATGGCCAATATCATACATGCACAATTTATATCAGTCTGGTTTTGTTTGTTCAGGAAAGCTTATAAGTTCCTTCATTGAAGGAGCCAATTCCTCACTTGGTGAAAAGAATATCTTTTTTTTTTTTTCTTTTTTTTTTTTCACTTTTCATCCTTCTTCTTCTGTTGGCTATTGTGGTCATAATCCTCAATTTGTGTTGCACTCCCACTTGCTATGGAAGTGATATGATACCACAGATGGTGATTTATAAACATTTAATATGAGCATGTGGGAAAAAGTGAATTATGAGAAAGATATTTCTCAGAAATGTCTCATCTGCTTAGCTTGCTCAGGTACAAGGGGTTTGAGTGCTTGGCAGATTATTGCAGACTCATCATTTCTGCCTAAACTGTTGATTTGGACATTGAATGAAGAGGATTCTGTACCATTCTTTCTTGATAATGCTTTCTGAAGAGACCACTATGCTAAGTTAGAGTTGATGATCACAAATATATCAATACTGTTTCCAAAACCCAGTATCTAGTGGTTGGCAAATATGAAGACACTTTTTCATTGTGTTTTATTTAACTATATAGGAATGGCATTATTTGTACTGTAGTATTACATAATTATAATTTTGGCCTATTTTTTTGTTTTCCCAGAATTTTTGTGTGAGAGGCCTTGAGCTGTTTTCTTCATATCTATTCAAAGATATTTTGGAGTTGTATGACTGGAATCTTAAAGGTAACATTGGTTTTGAGAGAGTCCTCAAAATTACAGTGTAACTGCTGTTTTCTGTAAGAGGGACAAACTTCATTTATTCTTCAAGAAAATGAAATTATAGTTCAATAGTGTGTGCTGTAGCCATGAAAATGCATGAACTTGGCACTGTATTCTCACAAATAAACTACATTTCTGCCGTAATCCAGAACTATTATTTTTAATCAAACAGTAAATATTGCTGTGTGTTTAATATTACAGAGTATCATGTGCATGATATTTTGAAAGCCAAGGTGTCAGGTAAACTATTGTCTCTTTTTAAAAGCTAACAAACAAGTTACTCGTACTGTATTTCTCTGCAGTCAACTCAGAAAGCAGTGCCATACAGACAGCTGTGGAGGAATAGTGTTATCATTATAGCTGAATGTCCTTTGTCTTGTCTTTGGACAAGATGAAAATACTTGTTTTCATGAAGACTGCAACAAAGGAGAATACTTCCCATGATCTCAAAGAGAAATGAGAGTATCAGAGGAATTATGTTTCAGTATCAGTTTGGGTGTTGTGACTTTGTGGAGATGCACACTGCAGAGGGGCTCACAGGTTTAATACATTTTGTGTAGCCTTTGGTTTGATAATATATTCTAATATCAGTGTTTTCCTATCGCTGCTTCTGATTGTTCTTTCTTTTTTAGCACCAGGTACTTACTGGTTAGTTTAGTTTTTATTTTCTTGAAAGCTTTATATGATGAATAGGAAATGAAAAAAAAAAAACCCTACAAAACACTACCAGGGAAATTTCCATGTTATCTTTGTTATGGTAAACAAAATCCACCCCACTAATTGGAGGAGATAAGAAACTAGTGCTTGTACCTGTAAGGCTTAAATGAAATAATTAACTGCTTATACAAACCAATCTTTTTGTATTACTGTTGGTTTTTTTTTTCAAGTACTGGGTTTTTGTTAGGTACTTATTATTTTTAAATTATTTTAGATTCTTTTTAAATTTTCTGTGTGAAAGCTTTCACTACAAGTTGTCTCTCTGTTCATTTTTTTTTTTTTTTTGTT